>JABFQD010000423.1:0-26717 GCA_022817045.1 Psix sp. ZL-2020
AATTTATTAATTCATTTAAAAGCTATAATCCGATAAAAAATTATCAAAAATATTAATCAGCATACAACACATTTTTTAATAAATGAAAAATCATTCATATTTCAAAGAATCATAAAAGTTATATTTATTGTCATTACATGATTAAATCATTTTTGTAGATAATTTAAGCTTTCAGTAATTCCTCAATTTTTTAGCACTTTTATTAGTATCTTTCACATAAAAGTTACAGCTTTTAAATCGTATTTAATGAATCGTCAGAATTTTTAGCTTCATATTTTTTGCATAATTTATTCAGGGAATGCAGTAATTTGGCTAATAATCATTATACGGTCAAATTCTAATCATGCAAAAAACTGTACCCATCACAGCATTCTTTGAGCATGTTTTTCAGGATAAGAAATATTCGTATTCTCAACTTCATAATTCATATCCAATGACTCGCGAGGACCCACAGGATCTGAAAACAAGCGCAACGTGACGCGGAAACCAAAGCGAGCCTGAGAAATGAGATCCGATGGCAGTCTGTTTAAAAATACGAGCGCGTTCGTTTAAGAAAACATTCCAAGCACATTGCGGCAACCACAATTACTCGTTAGTTAGACACTCAATTATAAATTGGCTATCAATTATTTTAAAATTATAACAAAATAAGATACCGCCAAAAGAAATGGAGTTATCCAGCCACTGGAGTATCTTATTATATTGCTTTAAATCGGTCTAACAAAACTGGTTATCGGCCATCTTGTTTTATGACTCTACCAATGATCTGAAGATCTAGATGGGACGTAATTGAAGATGATATTTTCACACTTTCTTAGTTCAAGCTCATTATTTTTTCCTGTATCAGTATTTAGTGTTAAAATTATTTATCATCTGTTATTAATTAGTTTATTACTTATCAAATAAAATGTCTTTCTTATAAACTTCAACATACTTATTTCCTTAAATAAATAAATCTTGAAATTCGATCATATGCTTTTTAACATTATCAAAATCTATGTTTATCATATAAATTTGAAGTACAATAAGAACTGTATGACACAGAGAAAGAATATTTTTAATCTGGTTACGGTGAATTAAATTTTATGAAACACATTGGGTTCACATGAAAATGTTATTGATTCGAATTGTTTTTTTAAGTAAGAAGTAACATCTGGATGATGACCCTCACATGTATTACAAAATAAAAGAAAAGGTTCTTTTATTGCAGGCAAAGTCAAATCTTTTGTGGTTAGAAATTTATAGGCATATATATTGGTCATTATATATGTTGAATATCATGGAATTTCAGTGAAAAAACATATGAACGTTTAGAAATCCATCATTTAAAAATAATAGTTATTTTGTCTGATTCTGAATCTTTAGTAATCACATTTTAAAGCCTTATATTACCATAATGGTAGTTCTTGTTTCTAGATTTTACTCTGCAATTCCACAAACTGTATTACACCTAGAATATCGTAAATAATTTATGTACGTTTCTAAAACAAATCAAATTTAATTAGAACAAAGTAGATTCGTTAAAAAAGACATCATTTAATAGTTTCAAAAATTCGATTTTTTCGAGGAATAATATTTTTTCCGAATAAAAATTATCATGAACGCAAACATACGATAAGCAATTAAATAACGCAAAAAGAGCTTGTTATAGTTTCATCGAAGTGGTTTAGAACTTAATTAACGTCATTAAAAACAAGTCCGTCAGAAAGCTTTTATTACACGGAAAAACGCGTTTTCAACATATTGGCATTCGATGAATTGAAAATAAGTCATGCTGTTGTCCTTATAGAGAGATTGCGTTGTATCATGGTTTCGCGGATGGTCGGCAATCGGCAAGTAGTCAGTCGACAGCAGGATGTTCTTCGGGCAAAAGAGTACAGTCGTTGCAGTGCGCCTCCTAACGAGCTTGCTTTGTTTTGCAGCGCATACATGTGCTCGTTGCATGCAAGTATAGTCCATGATAGGCTATTCATACACAGAATCGCACAACCCACGTACGCGCTTACATACAAAATGGCCTACGGGGTGTCTCGCATAAATGGTATCAATTAATTATTTATAAAATAGACAGACCTGTGAACACGAACCAATTTCCTATTTGACCTCAGACACTTGAAAAAGAAAAAAAAAAAAAAAAGAAATTCATGTTTTACACGAAACTGAAAATCAATCAAAACACTTTTTTAGAATTGTTGAATTTAAAACTTAGTAAAAAGATAAAATACTTTATATATGATCGTTGCCAAATGATTTTCTATTACGAACAATATAATTTTTTTGGTGCTTATAAAAAAGGAACTAGATCTCGACACTTGTTTATATCAAATTGACGATCTTGAGTTGAATACACTGGCTGCGGCGCCAGGTCTTTGTATATAATATAACGTAAATTTAGAGAGAAGTCGACTAGTAGCTGGTGAAATTCATGAACTGAACCTATCGCCATAAAAATAAACGACAAGCTTGAGGTTTTCCCAGCGAAGTTGTGTTTGAGGTCAAATTTTGCTGGTCGTTAAGTTGATTGAAGGCGGCATCGTTACGGCGTTCCACGAAGCATTGAAATGTGGGTTGCAAAAAGCAGTGCGCGAAGTAGTTTTTCCGCGAGAAAAGAGCGCGCATAGTCGACTTGAGATCTGGCTTTGAGTAGAAGCAGCGGGCGACACACGTGGGCGACACCCGGTATACACGGGTAGTTGGCAGAAGGTACAGATAGAGGAAAGAGGGACCGGTTCCATACATGGCTTCCGAAGCTTCTTCTTGCGCTAAGACCGCAAGACAAGCATCAGCTGCCGTTTGCTCGCTAATGAGATGGAATTGGACGTGGCCGAGATTTTTCTAGACCAGCCAAGCCGGGCCCCTCTCTTTAGTTCGCGACATTCCCGCGACTGCGCTGCTGCGGCGCTCTTTGATACGAATCATTTAATTGCGTCCCATTAGCCCCGGAGACATTGGGGCCCCGATGCGTTGTCGAGGGGGAGGGACGCCGAGGGAGAATGGAGTCCCGGGCAGAGAGCTGACTCGTCTAACTTTTTCTCGCCATTGCTTCGTTATATCGAGCTTCTACCACTTTTTCCTCGGAGATGCCGCGTTTCCCCAAAGCCAACCGGCGGTGGTCTCATGTTCTTCTTGTCTTCGCCGACTTCTTCCCGACTAAGCTAGTTGGCTCTGCGACCGCCAATCCGCTTAACCAGCGGCTGCCTGCGATCGGCCCTTAAATATCAACGCCTCTAGATCCCCGAGATGATCGGAATTGGATAAAAGTCCACCAAGTCCGCGCGTTCTTCTTTCGGATTCCTCGACGACCGCAAATGTTTTTTGTCATTTCAGCTTGTTTACGTTACTTTTGCTTTCATTTAATTCATTCCTTTTGTTTATTGTTGCAGGTAAGAACGAGAGATATTTGCAGCTGAGCTTGCAGCCTGGAGAGTAAGTAGGGTGTGTCTGATCTTCATTCATAAGATGGAACGCGGTTTCTGATTAGTTTCGTTGGGTTGCTTTTTTCGGACATCGTTAAACGTTTTTTGCTACATGATTGTTCCAACTAAAAAGGTACTACTTGTCGTCATAAATTTCGCCTCTTTCATGTTTGCTAATAGGCATGTGCACGTCAGTAATTGGCCAACGACTATTCGGTGATGCACAATGGCTTTAAATGCCATGACGAAATTTTTAAATGTATTGCGATGATAGTAAACATATTATATAAATTTCCACCTTATTATAACATGTTATAATATATTCTTATTGATATTATATTATGCTAAATATCGCGACTACTTATTTTAATATTACACAATGCTAAATCTCAGTCAAATAAAATACACGTTAATAAAATACACGTTGCATAAAAACAGATACATATATTTTAAAATAATTCAATCAAAACAATTAAATTAAAAATAAAGAATTACATTTTTAACTTTGTTTTTTCATTCTTAAAACACGATATAATGAAATTAATATGCTCAAAGCTTTGCTTATTTTAAGTCCAATAAAATCATAATTATTTCATTAATAAATTATATCGTTATAAAGATGAAAAATGTAGTAATATTTTTGTTCTATAGTTATTAGTTTGTGTTATTTTCATGTACCATTTTGCACCACGCTTCTTAATAAACCGTTTGTTTGATTGAATCATACTTATACTACTTCCAGCGAGAGGTTTATGAATATCTTAAACGCTAATAATGAAGTCATATGTTCGATGAACCCTGTAAATGAAATTAATGTCTTCGATAACTCAGAAACGAATCATTCGTTTTCTTCTAGTAAAACATTTCTTGATAAATTGATCTCTATCTACTCACTGTGTTGCGTGATGCAATGCTATAACAAACTTTCTTTACTATAAAAATTGTTTCACTTAGATACAGTCATAAACTCAATTCATCAGTCCGATTTGAACAAAATTATATTTACTTTCAGTAAATAAGAATTAGTTTCAATCAAATCGGAAATTCAAGATGCATTAGTAAATGTTGTGATATTTTTAACGTAAGTTATACGTTAAATTGTAGCTCAAAACATTTACATCTTTTAATTGATGCGGACAAAAAGTTGAGGTCATAAAATTCGGTACAAATTCTAAGTAAAATATCACTAAAAAATGTGAAAAAGTCAGTACAGAAACAAACTCCACCTGGTCGTTTATCTGCATAATGACTGCGAAATGTCCATGTACAAAAGTTTAATTAGACATTACATAAACGTCTATAGGTAGATAATGATGAAGGAACAACTGCGTTTGAACAAACCCTCATTTGCGACTATGTATGTCCGCGCGGACATGTGCGCAAGCTGAAAATGAACACGGAAGAAGTGGATAGTGAGCAGTGTCGAAAGTTAGCCAGATAGAGCATATAAGGTACAGAATCCTCGTTGCTTCGAGCCTTCGTGACGGGATGCTGGCACGGATTTACGATCCTCTCAGCGTAGCACGGTTCCTTCGAGTACACCCGACTACGTCGGATCGCATTGCCAATGGGATTACATCGCTATAGGTGGCTGCTTGTATCGCATCAAGATACGTAGATACCTCCTGCTCCTCTCATGGACCACAACGAATCGTGCTCAGACTTAGCTCATGCTGCATGAGTTCCGTGACGTCGAGCCAGTATCTTCGTAGTCTTATTTTCCCAATTATTCCAAGAAAACTTCAACCCAGACACGAAAATAGCAAGATTTAGTCAATTTTTTCCATTTAGCCATGCTAATTCTCTGAGATGGATCCCAACGAATTTAGATCATTCGAAATTTGAAGGATAGTAAATGCTTGATATCTATAGAGATCTACTTACAGCTTATTATTTGCATAGTGTCTTCAAATCAATCTCAATTTAAACGTTTCCTCTATAATTCAAGCAAATTGAAACGAAGTAAACTTGTTGACTAATCTGGATCTTCTTCCTATTTAAATATTCAAAATGATATGAAAAATTCACTGCAAAAAATCGCCTTACTTGACATTTCCATTTTCGAGCATAGGTATAAAAAAGAGAATTATATTATACAAAAAGGATGTACAATCCTAATTTAACTTGAGAAGAAGATATAGTTATCCTTTGTCATATGAATATAATCATTACTATGTTTATAACAATTGTTCGTGATTTCAAAATTAAATTAAACTTTTCCGGAGATTTGCGGTCTTTCAGTAAAATGATTAATACAAAATACTCTAATAAGACATTGAATACATAACTGGAAAAAAAGGATCTATCGAGGTAGATAAAAATTTGTCCTTTTGTACAACGCAATGAGGTTATTTAAAATTGTGTGAGTTTGAATTGTTTCGGTTGGCTCGTAGGAAATGTTAGCGTTGGCAAGAGATACATGACTAATAAAGTCATTCTGGAAATTATCTAATTAATACTTTCACATCGATCGGAGTAATATCAGTCGGGTAGCTGAATATAAATAATAACAACGTGGGTGAATACGCAGCAGATCGTCCCCTTGATGATTATCTGGTCGTAAATCGCAGCATAAATATATCGAGAGTAAATAGCAATCGGCGGTAAGATTTGGAGTGGACGGATAAAACGAGCGGATGGGAACGTACCGGGCGTATGGCATCGAGTATTGCAATATAAAGACGACGGGGCGGTAACAGACCAATCACGCGCCGACTACTAATTTGCTGGTTCAAACAGCTGCCGTTCTGCCGCCTATGCGAAAGCCGCGTTGCTTTTACGGTTATATCGACTTCAATCCCGATAGGATTCGATCCCGCATTGCTTCACGCTGGGATATTCGATCGTTCTTACCTCGAAGCTTTTTTATTCGCCGATCTCGGCTTCTTCAACGTCCTCAGATCGTTTCTTGTCCTCTTGCTCCATCGTCCTTTCCTTTCTCCCAGCGGACAAAACATTTCTTAATTGGGTTTCGCTGGTAGATGTCCGACCGCGCTCCGTCTTTCTCTTTTATCTTCTTCTCCCCAAACTCCCAGACTCGGAGCATCGTCCGTGATTATTTATTTATTCATTTATTTATTTATCTCATCTTCTTCCTTTCTTGCTTTCCGAGGGATCGCGAGTTTACATTCTGTCCGAGGTTGCGCGCAGCGCTAATGAGAAACCAATGACAAGGGTGCCGAATTGCGCAGCTTTTTCTGCCTTAAAAGGACACTTGTTGGAGAGTTTTTGCCGGGTCGTTCCGTTTACACTTCCTTGTAGTTGAAATTATTTAACGCATAGGTATTTTAATTAAAGCGAAAGTCGGCCCTCAAAAGTTACAACTTGTCAGTATAACTAGCACGCTCTGACCTTACAAGCGCAAGTTTTGTGTGACGTTTGTGTCGCTGTTACGATTTTCATACTGCAATTCAAATTAGCGCGACACTATTTTCAAATGTATCGTCGCATTCGAATGTAACGATGAGTTCATATTTACTCTTTATTTGCCATTGCAAATATATCCGACCATTATCCAATTAAGATCCGCAGATGCGCGAACATCGCTACTCGTTTTTCATAATAAAATGTCCAGTTGTACATATTACCATCTCATCGTGATTTCAGCCGACGTGTAATTGAAATACGTGATTCGAGCCGTAATCACAGCTGCGGCGCTTCATCATCCCCGCGATCCGCGTCCCAGCAAAGGAAGAAAGTCGATCGCAATGGGCGGTTTATTAATTATCGCGAGCACGTGTATTCCTGCTAATTATTTGATCGCACTTTTGATACCGCAAATGAGCTCTTTTCAAACGCAGCCACTTCCGTTTCGTCGACTATACGTCTGCCCTTGGTCATAGTTGAGAGACGTCACTGAACCGTCGGTGGAATATCAGCTGCGCGGCATCTTCTCTTTCGTTTGAGTTTTTTGCCCTATTCCACGCGGCAAGTCGCTATCAAATTAAACCGGGAATAACCGTCAATTAAAGGAACAGACCTCCTGCTCGATAAATCCTACCAGACACGAAAGCGGAATTGTTCGATTGAAAACGGATTCTTCCGCTTCTGACACTGTCCAACAAAATTAGCTGCTGAATTAGCGACATTTGATTGAACCATTTTCTTCTTCTTTTGTTTATCCTGAAAGCATAACGCTCATTACGTTACCGTTTCATACAAAAAACTGGATCTCGCTTTTCCCTATACAAATTTCTCACCCCGTGGAAACTTTCTCCAAAAAAGAAACTTTTTTATTTACACGCTTTTTTCACTGGTATTTCTTGAATTGTTTCGCAACTTTCACCGTTGATTATTATAGGACTATAATTTAAGACAAGGAAAGTGAGAAAAAATAGTTTGGGTCAACGTGTTTATGATGGACAAACGTGAGAAGGTACCTCGTAGTTTTCTACTTTCCGAATGTTTGAGAATGAATTTTTTATGATGCAATGGTTCATTTATTGGAAATAATTGTTAGAGGATGAAGAAACAGGGGTGGTCTGTTTGTTCAGCGAATACTAACGGCCAGGTTAATCGTGTAGAGAATAATCAGGGGAGAGTCCTTAGTATCCGCAAGCTCAATGTATTCACTATGGCGTCAATTCAGAGGTCGTTCAAACAATTACTGGTCGTGTCGGTTTATTGGCCAATACATAAGGCCGTCATGTTACGACCACCTAACCCTCGAGAACTTTGACCCTTACTTCTTCCAACGTCTACCGTCTTCGGTTTTCATCCCAGAATCGAAGCTTGCACTGCGATTCTACCTTCTTTGATCAGTTTCGCTTCTTTCTATAATTCAAACATTCCTTGCTCATGCTCATCAAAGCACTCGAGATTGGATGATCATTTGAAGTGATGTTTTTAGCTTTGAAATAGGCGTAACAACTTTTAACTCAAAGTCTGCAGTGTAATCCAATCGATTTGTTTAGGGAGTTAAACTACACAGCCAATTGCGTTTTATTTCTAAACATGCGGGGTTCTGGATAATGCAATTGAAATCCCCACTTGTCGACAGCATAAAGCCAATTTGGAAAATGGTCGGTCTGATTTTAGACCGCACTTCCAATCGATGTCTTGCAGCTACCGAACGATATGCAAATCAATCGCGCACTTTCCAATGATTTATAGCTTAAATGCAATCCGTTTAAGTGTATCCTGATTCTGCTTGGATTACGACTATCCACTTAAATCGAGTTGCTGGAGAATAACGCGAATAATGCTCGATCACACATACGCCCTTTGCAATCTGAGTTTAAATATTAGAGCAGTGTCTGCTGTTACGACCCTGCTCACATATTGGCTTTGATTTGACTTGTAAAAAACTCAAGTTGGCAATATATAGCAGCTTCCCTGTTTCGTCCAACTTTTTGTGCATCCGGTGTGTTTTAAATACAGCCTATACGTCGTGCCAAAAACAATTGTTCAAGAGGGTTGCCAAATGCTTTTATAGCTCTTTTTATGTTCATGATAAACTAACTATTCATGGTAATTTTGAAACGCTTGTTCCATTTCATATATTGGAAAGACTTGATGATGATATAATTCTTGATGAATATAATTTCATTTGGATGCTCGCACTAGTTAATGGTAGAAAATAAAGCACTGTAATTTATTTAATTACACTTCGAAAAACAAATCTAAAATTAAAATGAATTTATATGATTTATAATTGTTTAAGTTCTAAAGCAGTTTACAAGCTAACATCAATTCAGTTTGTTGTATATTATGAATTTCATCTTTAAAGGAATTCTTTTATTACACAAATATTCGTTTTTCTATTTAAAAGTTTTCGAATTTTGCAAACATATTTTTTTATTAAGTATTTAATATAACGTATATTAATATATAATATAAAAAATTTCATAATGTAAAGTTATTCATTGAAAACAAAATAATGATATATAAATAAATAGAATGCATCGTTTTTAATCTCTATTACTGTTTTTTCGCGAAATAGTTGTATTTGACGTTATTTTTCCATGATCATCCAATATATGATAAGGCATTGTGGGAAAATATTTTATATCATCATAAATATTTGAATCTTATATAGCACTATATTAAAATATCGCTCAAATTTTATTATAAATTTGGCAACTCAATAAATATGATCCCGATTGATCACTTTTGAAAAATTCAATGTTCGAAACGCAATTTCCGCGATAGCGACATATATTTCAAAATAACTTCATCCCATTTTACTTTAAAATTGCTCTTGAAAGTGTCATAAAGATCATAAACTCTATTCGATAACGTTCATGATATGGGTGTAATAGGTCGCGCACGAATGAACGACGTTTTATAACGAAACAAAAATAATGAAGAAAGAAAGCCTTTTTGTAGCTTTAAAAGAGACTGTCGAACTTTGTCCCGGATGTTAAAAGGAGACAAAACACTGTATCTAGTGGGACAAACTCTGTTCGAAAAGCGACGGCCACTTCTATGGCTGCTGCATGGTGTGCCGTGTGACAGCAGTAACTCCAAAATCCCTGGGCTTAAGCCCGCGCGGCTAGGATCAGTGGCAAACTTCCCGCTGCGGCTTAAAGGCTTGGCGGTTACTGCCATTTCTGCCTCAGGAGCGCCAACTTTTCGCCGTGTTAATGACTGCAATATGATCACACGTGTCTCGTACAGAGGAATTTCTTCGCCTGTCTAGAGTGGAGAATGCAAATCTCGGCGAATGGATTAGTAAGAGAATTATGGTTTGGCCGGGCTGATTTCGGGCAAAAGAATCAACTGACCGGCAACGAAGCAAATGAAGTTCGATAACTAAAGGACGCAGCTTTTTAGTTGCGCGGCTTGAAAAAACAGATTCATGTATCATTTATGAAACAGTTACGAATAAGCAATACATGTTGCTTGGACTTTCATCGCGATATTTCATTGTCTCAACTAACTAGATGTAGCTCCATGGTCTGAAGGATTTATCACTGGCGAGCGCGAGACAAGGCGCGATAGAATGCTATAATAATTGCACTTCTCGCGTTTGTGGTTCATCAACTCGTGAAATCGAGTCAGCATCTGACAATCGACTGATCAGCATGCACTGTAACATTCAGCGCTGAGAGTATCGTATTTTTAGGCCGATAGAATCAAACTCTTACCAATTAACGAGGCGAGTGTGCTGATCTTTCGTTCTTCTCTTTCTTCGTTAACTCTGTCTCAGTGTATCTAGTTTTCAGCAAGGCTGTTTATTGTTCCGCAAGCTAGTGTGCCTTGTGTTGTGTTCCCGTGTACAGTGTACTTGCTGATGAAACCCCGATACTGAGCAATGACACGCCTTAAGTGTTTTTGTTTAGATCTTACATTACATGGGTCAATTTTTCCACCGACCCTTTTTTTGTTTATTTTGTTAGAAAATTGATTGTCATGGGATTGTCTTTTAAAAGAATGTTATATTTTGATCGTTAGATACAAACAATAATATATGATTGATGGTGTTGCAAAAATTATTAGCAAACAGAATTTTATTTCATTTTCAAACCAAAATACTCACGTAACGCAATCTTGATTGTCCAAAATGAAACGAGAACTGTGATACGAATAGAATAATGTTTTTAGCTACATAAAATACACGACACGTTGGACTGTCATTAGAAAGAATGTTAATCAGTTGTTTCTAGCGCACGGTTCATTGTGAATTCATACGTTTTGAAGTAGAATGATCCTCCGTTAGATTATTGTTTCTCGCAATTATATCCTGGATCTAGATAGTAAATCGTAAATTATACGAAGTGTGTACATACTTGGCTTTTATCTATAGTATATCACGAACTTATGTGCTTTTTTTTAAACAGTGAAGCTAGATTTCATGTGATTGTGGTGATGTAACATACATTTCCATGTTAAAAAAGTTTACGATGTAAAGATTGCGGATGATAACTATTCTATCTCAAAAACACACGTCTTATTTAGCCGTGTTTCAAGCAATAAATACGTATTTAGCAAATTCTAATAAATTACACTTAACTGTTTCTGAACAAGATGACATTAAAGCGCTAAACTCAGGAATGTTGGATAATCCTATATTAGGTTAAATGAAAAAAATGTGTACTATTTTTAACTTAAATATTGAAAAATGCTCAACGACTTTAGCAGATTCAAACATCTGTATCAACGATCATAACTTCATGGCATTCAAAGAACTGTAATTGCTAATAAAGCCATCAATATTGATTTGCGTTCTCATATTTATCTAGATCCATGGTGGATCTATCATGGAACTGAGGGTCACGTTTGAGAATAGATTAGGTGATCACGAATTAAAACAGCAACCCGACATGAAAGTCCATCAATATTTATATCAGTATTTTTTGTGTACGCGAGTTAAGCAACATAATTTTTTATAATGAATAAATTCATTTAGATAAAATCTACCTGACTCTCTCTCTCTCTATGTTCTCATCCAATAAGAAATCGGAGGAAGATACTGGCGTCTCGAAGATTCCAGTCGCGGCTTTGGACGCCAAGTGTTTCGCGAAAATCGTTTATCAGAAATCCATCAAGATTAACAAAAACATTCGGACATACAAACATGTGAATTTATGGCATCAGAAAAATATATTCCTAAAAAGTTTCACAAAGGAGGACAAAATTTAATCCAAAGTATTCTTTTGTTATCTGAAAGATATCTCCTCTATATCTGTTTTGACGCTCGTTTTCTTTAGTGGGAAAAGAAAATAAATTAAATATTGACCGACCCTTTTTTAATTTGAAAGATATCGTCATTGCAAGACGCCACTGAAACAACCGACAGATGTTGGACAACCGCCATATTCAGAAGAAAGAACCCATCACGATTCTTCTGAGCATGTGGGGGTTTCTCCCTATTGGCTTTAGCTGGAATGAAAACGTATCAGATTACTCAACATTTTGCGCCAATAACAAACTGCGGCATCCGCAACTATAGTCCGATTAGCTACTTTCCTTCTCCATTCGTTTTTCCAAAAAGCACCGCAAAACGACTAAAAGGAAAAGTACATATATAGCATACCATGTGCCACACTTTCCTGCCCATGAAACCTGACACTCATACACGTGCTGAAATCAACACTATTTGCTCAATGAATTATTTTCATAAAACTGGAAACGAATGGATTTTGCGGACTTTTCTGGAACAAGATTGAATTACTAAGGATTTATTATATCTTATTTACTATTTATCTGCGTATGTACGAATTTTTTAAGAGCAAAATCAAACTGTAATATTTCCATTTAAGGATTATTGCCACTAATTAATTCGCAAATTTTGTTTGTTAACTGCAAAGCGTATTTCGAAAGCGCGTAATAATAAAAAACAGAGGAATCCGAACATACATTGCATGTGTTTGCCAATTTAGATGCTGAGTGTTAAACGTCAGATAAATCATCATCAATGTCAGAATTAAGTGTGGATTATATTTCGCATCCTCCAATATGATTACAATTTTTCCTTGAGATGCGTATCGCGGGAACAAAAATATAAGTGAATTTGGTATTTTTGAGCGAGACGATGTAATCTCTTCTAAGGTTTGAAGCGTTTATTCGTCATTTATGCAGCAGCAGCAACAGCAGGAGCAGCGCTGTTTCTTCCATTAATTATAGTGTGCGGAAGGCACCTTATCTTACCCTTGCACGCCTGGGGATCAGAATCCCTAAACTTGAAATATCTCTCGGTACATCCGTGAAATTAATGTCCGCTAGCTCAATATCATCTGTCGCTAAGCATCCTAGCAGTGCCTTGTATCTAGCCTTAATCGTCTAATTGAACACCAATCACGATTACATAACCATAATTTTGTTCCAAGCCTAATTTCCATTATCGCTGGAGCGATAATTTGAATTCTATGAATCCAAATTGCGTCCCCCACCAAAGAGCGAATGGCAATGCGAGAAAATTGCGAATTAATCAGACGATCCGAGGGTGGCCTTCGGAGAATATAATTGCCATCGGTATCACTTTCTTAAGCGTAATTATCATTTCAAAACGGCGGCCGAGTAAATTATGCGAGCTTCTTGCGACACTCGTCGCAAGTGGCCTGTCGAGGCCCGGTCCAGCAAAAAGACACGGGACGTCATTTTCTGTAAAAATGTAACTTAACTCGTCGTGTATTCGGTTCACGAATGACGCGACGATGATGATGATCCGCCATCTCGTCGCAACTTGGGAGGTCCGCTCTTGATACCCCGCGCGGCCCTGCGCCCCGCCGAAGGGCCTCGTTTATTTCTCCTCGTACACGCTTTGATCTGGCTGTTCTCTGTTTCGCTCTCAACCCTTTCATTCGGTCCTTGCCCTCTTCTCTCTTTTCTTTTCCCTCTTGAGTCGCCCTCCTCGTCCTGCTTTATCCCGTCTTCTCCGGCAGTCGAGTTTTACCTGCAACTCAAACTTCTATTCTCCTCATCGAAGGCATGCCCATGGGAGTTTCGAACCCTGCGATCATATTTTTTGCATCGAAGGCCCAGAAAATAAGCGCACGTCCTCGATACGAGACTCCGGGGATAATATCCCAATGAACGACTTGAGGATCAAACTGTGTCGACATATGCGTCTCTTTTATTTCTCCGCACGTTTTTGCACTGTTTTTCGGATTTCAGTTTAATCAGTTTTACGATACCATGGCGTGATTATGTGCTTAAGGCGCTCCCAAACGACTGTCGTTTACGTCTTTGTCGCTTTTTGTCGCGCCTTGAACTCTTTCGGTGTTCTTAATAAGCACAATGGCTACTTTAAAAATCGTTAATTATATTTTTACAATTATACGATATACTCGTGTAAAAATGTATTTATACGACGTAGTCCATAAACACTGTTTCATAAATGGTTTGTACAACAGACAACTTTATGCTATATACAAATGGTTGTATTATCGGTGATTATTATGTATGGAGACCATGGAAAGTTAATTCATAAATACGCTTCAGACGTATATAAACAAAAATATCTTATAGGCATGAAACCACCCATGGCTTATGTGTATATATATGAAACTATGACGAAGTCTTAAATGCTATCACCATATATAACATATGGAATCACATAAAGTAATCATTTTGAACATAAATGAAAATGTGCAAAAAATGATTCTTGCAATTAACATAAATGTCTTACATTTAGATACTTTAATACTTGATTGTTTTGGCGTTGCAAAAAGATGGTGTTAGATAAATTGGCAGATTTTCATGGGATAGATTGTTGGATGGTATTATCGGTACTACTGAAAGCACAAGAAAAATGATTCGTAGACTATCAAAGGGGCCGAAGGATATTGCGTCTGCGTTAGCTCTTTCGTTCGAAGGCCCATAGGCTTTGTTTATTTGAAATCGTGTTGAGCTGTATATTTTTACACGCCGTGAACTTGTTTCTGTCGGACGTGAAGTATTTCGTTAATTTCGAATGGCTGCCGAGTCTATGGTACTCCTCTATCAAGTGGTTCGCGACGTTGTACGCGTGTCCGTCGTGATAAATACGTCCATGTAACGTATCGTGAAACATGCCTGCAATGTCGTCGTTCGAGCAGAGTTCGGTCAACGTATTTATTACAAATCGATCTGTTGCTGAAAAGGTCCGCCAAGACTCGACGAGTCCTCGAACATAACGCCGCGGTAATAACCCGCAATTTGCGCGTGCAACTTAGCGCAGCGTTTACGCTGGGAGGAGTCGGCAGGGTAATTGCCTTAAGGAGGGTAGTGACGAGGACTTTTTTGCTCGCAGGAGGCCGGTCTGAAGTGCTGGCCTACTTAAAAAGCAGGAAAAAAAGGATAGCCGACTCGGCACCATGAGCGTCAAATTCGTGCACCGCGCTCGTTACGTCTGCACGTCATTACTCGTCTCGTCGTTCGGGAATTGAAAAACAACGTCCGCTGCTTCGTTTTGTTCACGATAAATATCAACGATTACGCGCCAATTTCATTAATCGCCGAGTTATCGCTCAGACTGAAAGCTCTTGAGAGCACGACGACGGTGCCTCACGAAAAGCATGATCTCTGACTGCAAAATCGGCGCATTCCAAATTCATAAGCCTGCACTAATAATAACCTGCGTCCCTTTCACCTCAGGGCTGCCCATCCGCAAATAGCACACTCTTTCATCCTCAGCGAACAATCATTCTCTTCGACTTATCAGCGTACAGATAAATTACAGGTGTCCCTGCTGATTATGTGCCATCAGATTAAATGAGTGAAGCTTAATGCGCGCGTCGTTCTTTTGCCAACAAAACCGAGTGCGCGTATTAATCTTACACCTCGCGACCTATTCGAGTCCAAATGACGTTTTGGCAATAATAGATTGGAATTACACTTTAAGACGATGAATTATCAGAGATTTATGGTTCCGGTGCAAAAGATGCAGTGGTCGACGTTTTCCGGTTCTGTTTTTATCAATGCCAATGAAACTTATGACCTTTCGAAAATCTAATTAAAAAGATAAATGTTTAGTTCGACTTTAATCATGCAGTTAAAAAATATTTTTAATATGAATATTAAAAAACATTCATTACAAACAGTTTTGTATAATTTATCAATAATAATGGCAAAAATGGACTTGATTGACAAATCGATATAGATTAAAAGCTATGTGAAAGGATGTACATGCCCTTTGAAATTTTGAAGAATAACTTAATTTTGACATTTTAAAAAATAACATAATATTTCGATTACGAAAGTTATTTGTTAGTTCTCATAATTTAATTATTAGTCAGTTATTTAAAATATCTCGAAATCATTTAAAAAAAATTAAATACTTAGTAAACACAAACAACATTATTATGGATTGGGAAAACACATTTACAATGTGAGTAAATGTTCTCTTTGAACTTTGGATACATTTTTGAGAGAATTTTTGTCATACGGTCAAAGTATTAATATAACACTATATACACTAATTACAAAAATTATTAGAGTTATTTAAAATGAAAAATTCTGAACATAAAAGTAGACTTTTTTAATAAAAGTATTAGAAATTTATGTTAATTATAGTAAAAACTTGTATATTCAATTATACAACATTATCATTATTATATGTTAATACATTTCCAGATAAAATTCTATATGTAAAATTGTTTAAATAAATTCATAAATAAATCATACTAAAGTTTGCTTTTAATAAATACATACCATCCAATATATTTACTAAAAGAATATGAAAAATACTTAAGTTCAATGATTTTATTTTGTCTCATGAATTACAATTGAAAACAATTGAATATCTGTAAATAAAAATATAAGAATACTAGCCTAAATTAAAAATTATAAATCGGAACAATAAAACATCCATAAAATGACTTAACAAAAATATAAATAATAATTCATTCAATTATTCTTGTAAATGTCGGTGATTTTAATGAAGAAAAATAGCATCAATATGTGTTCAAAAAAATTTTACAATTGATGAATATCATAATAAATAAAATTGGTTTTAATATCTTGAGAAACAAAACACAATTACATTTACTGGTAAAAAAAATCTGATAAGTCTTATCAGAAAAATTCGACGAAAACGCAAACAGCCTAAAACCAATCGTTGAATTGGTTGAATACGGGATTACTTTCATTAATGAATGCACGATAGCAAAATTTATATTTCCATCGTTTTGATTGGCTGTAGGCTGTTTGTGTTTCCGTCAAGTTACAATGTAGTCACAAATATATGTATAGTTATTATTTTTTCACAGATTGAAACAAATTGTATTGATTTATTATTCATTGTAATATCCGAATAACAATTCATATAAAAAGAATAATATGATATTTTTACAGAAGATATATTGATTTAATCTCATGTTACTTAATAAAACTTGATTATAAATAATGATATCAATAAGAATCAATAAAATATTAGTTCGAAGATTTTAGCAGACATTTACAAGATTTTTGAAAATCTGTATTGTAATTCATTTTTATGCAAGTACAAACGTCTATACGTTAACAGAAAACACGCAAGATTATATAAGTATTCATATAAAATGATTGACTTGTTAAATATAAGCAGGTGCTTTTTAAGATTCGGTTTAGAAATACTGAGAGACTCATTGGCTGGCAACAGTATCAGGTATGGTTGATACAATTGCAGCTTTGAACTATTAGTGAAACGACTTTCGGATGCTATCGTTGTTTATCGAGAAACTAATCATTCCGTGTAAACAAGTTTGCAAACTACAAACGAAGCTATCCTTAATAATCAAGATAAAGTGGTGCAGCGAAGGATTTCAGAATAATTAGTTACGTTGGCTCCGCGTTGTAATATTTAGCACGTGTTTTTTTTTCATGCGCAGGTTAAATTGAAGCGGCTCGCGCAAAGTGGTTCGCATGGCATAAATCCGATCTCTTTTCGAGCGGCAATCACATCGGCTATTCGATCTCAAAATTGGTCATTCATTTTTGCGGATAAATTGAGAAATTTGGCTCGACTGCTAGGCAATCGCGCGAGCCCTATTGAGCGACTTGGAATCGATTTGCGCAACTACGCCGATAAATCAGCGCGTGATGCTCTCGGGAAACCGCCTCGCTCGTAATTCCCGAGCCTATTGTATTTACGACAAAATTCTCGTCGTGGCGCGGGTAGTTTTTCAGCGGCTGAGAACTTTTATCGGAATAAAAGGCGCTTATCTAATCGCGCGCGGCGCCATTATCTCGCGGCAATTAAGTTCGAAACAATTTTTTTTCAGGGCCGTCGGCGGTGATTATTTCATTTGAGGCAAAACCTCGACGGCAAAATTTCCGTGCCTCGCATCGTCGAGTTGTTAATTTGAAATTCACGAAAGCGCATGTCGCGCATTTCTGCGTTTTTGTCGCGCGCCATAATCGAGCGTAGGGCGGGCTGAAAAAAGTTAGCGAGTGCATAAGAGTCTGCGAAGATGCGTAAAAACTGGAAGCGCAACGTTTGGGTCTCGTTCGCGGATTCGCCGCGCCCGGGCATGCGTTACAAAATGGCGCTGATGAGGAGAGAAAAAAGGGCCGAGAAGAAGTCACGTCGCGCGAGGGCCGCCTTTCTCTGCGGGGACTAATTTTTATTTGCCCCTTTACCGTAAGTGCTTCTCGTCCGCCGATATTTCTCATAAATTTGAATGAATTTACATGAATTTGAATTTAATGCGACGCTATACTTTATCGACGCAATTAAGCTTTTAGGCGGGCATTTGCATTAATCCAATGTTTACAATTACTGGGCGCATCGGAAGGATTTCGCCAAATCGGAAACCCGCTCCTCGCAACATTTAAGACAAATTACAACATGCGACTCTGTGACTTTTACCTTTTACTTTCTTTGCGAAAAGCGTGTATGAGCGTGTTTATATAACTACTAACATTTACCCGGGACATAATAAAACGCTTAATCGTTAAAAAAGGACCGAAAAGTTGAGTAATGGGAAATGTCACTGACGAGCGGATGAAAAAATAGAGAAGACAGTCGCACTTAATGTAAACAAACATCAATATTCATTTACAAACATACAACTGATAAAGTGAATCATTAAGCGAAGACGAGTAATGAACATATCAAGCGAGTTTGTTGACCTAAACAACTAAGCAAGTCACGAAGCGGCTCGACGGCCAATTAATTACGGATCTCAATTTACGTGCTGCATTGTCCGCACTCAGTGCACTTATGAGCCGCGATTACCGCCAATCTCTCATTAGAATCCAACGATAAAAAGGTATCCCTTTAGCCTGTTATATCAGCTTAAACACATTTTAAAACGACGGCTCGAAATAAACGACGAGGCCTTCATTAACAATGATCAATGTCTTTCTCAAGTCGCCGAACACCTCTCGCTCGTTCATAAATTAGAATTCCGGTCTGGCCCGGTTCTCAATTATAATCCAGCCAAATTTCTTCCCCGCCGCCACCGCCGCCGCCACCGGCGCGCACATTGTTCCATGAAGCATTGGCGTAAAGACGATTAATAATGCGGCGGCGCTAATTAAACACGATCACCTTATCAGTTGGTTTTCGGCCGCAACACACAACCGGCGAAATCCGCAAGACGATCGATTTGTTCGCGAATGCTCACGCAAACCGGAGAACGCGCTCGTATTGTCGGCTATGATGTATGCTGATTAAGACTCCGAGGTAGCCGAGCGTTATCGCTGAGAATGCTGCGAGTTCGCGGCGACACGAGCAGCCCTGATCAATGGTGTCGGTGCTTATTTAGTGCGTATAGTCCGCTCTTGCTGTAACACACGTGTTCCCTCGAGCCACGACGCTGTATATATCCTATTCAAAGTAGATGATTCAAGCGCCGTTGCTGGCGTTGCTGTCCGGATAAGATCTCTCAGTTGTACTGTTTCCTTCCGATCGATTTCTCCTTTTTCAAGCGCGACCTTTTGTTCGATCTCGTCCGGGAATCCTGCAACACCTTTTCCTTTATTTTTTTATGGATAGGCGAATATTTTGTATTTCTCGCCCGTAATTGTTACTCCGCTGCGAGAAACGATTTTCGAAATTCAGAAACGCTTTCGAGGGCAATGCGCTCCGCCAGAGAATTTCCATTCTATTTTATGTCTCCCGTCGTTTTGCGTTTTTTGCCTTCTGCGCCTTTGTTTGTTTTGCGTGTTTGCATCGTCTCCTCCTTGGGATTTCTGCCTTTACTAGGTCCCCGGTGATTTAGGATCTCTCGCTTCGGAAGCGATATCAGCATCAGGATACAAGAAATGCAGAATCGCCTTCAGTTTACTATTAACGTTCTTCAAGCCAGCGGGAATATTGCTCGATACTTGAGCATTCCATTTTGCCAATTATTTCGCTGATTAGCTTTGATTTGATTTGTTAGATAACTCGATTGGCCAGTGCCTTAGAAAAGTTCGGTCGGGTGTATAAATAAACGCGCAAACGCTTTCACGTCTTACCGAACGTGGATCGTGAAAAATGTTGAAACTTGAAAAAAACACATGTTCGTATGTTACGAGCTGCGTACGTTGACATCATCATTAAACAGCTTGAATAATTCATGATACTCCGCGTTGTTTTCAAGGACACTTTGCTTTCCACAGTAGCTCGCTATAAAAATAATAACTGTCACGCTTTTTACTACGCCGTCATCGCGATACAAACAAACATAGCGGTGACAAATCTCATCGCGCACTCTTGTAACTGCGCAAAAATCATTAGTTCAAATTTCATACTACTTTCACGAAAAATTGAAGAGAAAATGTGCTTCGTCAAATATTTGCATATCTACGACGAAACGTATTTTCTAGTCGCTGCCTCGAAAGTTTTGTTACCCTCGCGACCGAGGCTTTTTATAGGCGACTTGAGGAAGCGTTTGCGTGGAAATCGGGCGTTTTAAATTCTTCAAACCGAGTCACGTAACATCTTCGTTTTCTTTGTCTGCGCAGTTTTTCTCCGCGTTTCTAATGCCTTTTCGAGAAATCCCGAACTGCTATGTGCGTCATCCCCCGCATAGCATTCAGGTGGTCGAAACTGCCGCCACAGTAGTTTTCATACGTCCGTTGCTCGAGTTTGCAATTCGATTATTTTTGGCAGCCAATTTGATTCGATTGCACGTCTCTGCAGAATAGATGGCGCGCAGCCATCATAAATGAAGTTGCACTAGAACTAGTTTTCTTAGTTTCGCTGATTTACGTGAGTTCATTATTATTTTCGCGCGTACGGAATAATTACCGAGGAACAAGTTAAAGTTCATTTATTCTGGTCGACGGCATTTATAGGTTAGCCGTACTTTTTTTCAAGTCGTTAATATTCTTTGTTCGAAAGTTATTCGAAACTTATAGGAAAACATGTAAATGTTTATTTATGGAGTTTCTGAGTCATCATTGAACTTCATTCTTAGCTTTGGTGATCTTTAAGTCTCCAAATTAACACGGATATGAACGGGATTCAAATTTATTCTGTATATTTACTTATGTAACTTTCTCTTTGGCTTCATAAATCCATCTGTTATTGTGTATTCATGCACCAGCAACAATGTCGCATAAGATATTCTCCTGAATCGTTTTAAATATCAGCGAAACGTTGGCGGTATTTGCGATGGAATGTTTGATCATTTTTCATACTATTAAATTAGGTACGAAGGAGGTCTCGAAAACATAACATAGCGGATTCGATTTTGAGCTAATTTTCCAAAAATGCGAGGTAATCACAGATAAATCCAGTGATTCGGGTCTGTAGAACTTCAGAAAATTAAAGAATAACCGCGAAAACTATATATATATTTTGTATGGGCTTCCTTAATCATAGTTTGTTTCGTGTAAGCGTGATGGCGACCATGTCGTAGGAACCGGCTCTCCCCTCTCGATTGGTGCCCCCTGGGGCTCCAAACACCGAAGATGGATGCAGCCCTTTTTAGAAAAGTGTCGTTGCTAAAACTACTTAAACATTACTTGAAATAACATTAGTGAATTAATTATGTTATTAATTATATTGTAACCTCTTTACTGTATTACCACGTACAAAAAAAAATGATAAATAACAACAATAATACTCCAAATACTCTGCAGCTCATAATAATATACAAATCGCAAATCAACCCAAACCCGTTCCAGTTTCCAGATGCAAAAAATCTCCTACGTCTTCATGAAAGAACGTAGCATTAATTGACAAATGTGACGAGATGACAAAATGATTTTCCGGCGCCATAATCACACGGCAGCTATAACGTACGCGCGCGTTAAAAGGAATGTTGATTTGTAGAAAGTGAACGATTGGATAAGTTACAGTTATCTGCTGGCTGTAAAGCTGTCGTCAGCGAACTGAATGACATGTCTTTTCTGTCCGAATTCAAAGTGGATTATGGAAGCTCGCCAAAATCAGTCGCGGTTATTTTGGGTTCAAAGTCGTGCGAAATAACATTCGCGCCAAATTCACCAAAGGCAGACTATCACGCGAGGAAAACCGTGGCCGCAGCTTATCTTCAAAGCAGGTGACACGGCGTTTACTTTGCACGATGACTCACACATCCGCTGAACGCAGCAACCCTTTGTGGCTCGCGCGTGTTGGTCGGAGCTGCCCTGACAGTAGAGAAAGAGCCACGTATAGTTCGTGGTGCAGAGTCGAGAATAAGGCGGCAATAAAGCATATGTAAAATATATTCTGGAATTCCTTTTAGGACGCAGATATATGGGTGGTTAGTCGGTTGCCCGCTGGTCGTGTCCGTCGTCGGTCGGAAATACGCGGGCAACGTTCACATACTCCGAGCTGCTCGGCGTGTGAGTTTATAAATGTAAATCGAGTAAGTAAGACAGACGATCCGTTTCGTTAGAGGGTGTCACAGGGTTACCCACCTGCGATTCCCATCTCTTTTGCCTTTTTCTTTTTTACCAGAGACCTGCTAGTCCTTTTTTCTTCTCCTCCTCGTTCGCTTTTCACTTGTTGTCAAGCCATTCCATTTGCCACCAGTCGAAGATGTTTGATTAAAGCGACACTTTTTCAGGTCCCCTCGGGCCTAGAACTGTATATGTTTGTCTTCAGCTTTCTTTGATATTCTCGCTTCTCTCACATTCCTTGCCGGTGAACCAATTAATTTTGTTAGAAAGTACGCCAATTATTTCGGTGCATCAGATTGAACAGTTTTCCTTTAATTATGCTGCTGCACGGAGTTAACATTAAGGAAAAAAAGTTTAATTAGGACGATAAGTGTTTTCTCCAAATTTGGAAACCGTATCAGAAGGGAGGGGACGGGATCGTCAGAATTCGTCAGAAGAAGGGAAGAAATGTAAAGTGGCTTCGTTTTCTTTAATCTTAGCACGAACGAAGGACGAACAGGGGAGGAAGAGATAGAGGCTCAGACCCAAGAGGTGTCGCCTTACAACCGGCTTGCTTCGCTTGGCTACGAAAACCTCTTTTGCATGCCATCTTCTCCACCATCTCCGTCATTTTGTTTATTTTGCTTAGGGTTTCGTCTCGTTGGCCTCCCCGTCTCTCCCTCCATCACGGGCTTTTCTTCTTCTTTTAGTTTTGCTTCTTCTTTACTCTTGTGCTGGTCGCGATACAGACCATTTACTTCAGTCTTTACATAGTTATTACAGTTACAGTAAGCAACAGCAGCAGCTATAAGGTACGAGTCCTTCGTCGCTTGTTCACGGCTCTTAAAAAAAAAGTACAAAAAACCAAAACCACCTAAGTACTGGGATTTCACCGACACGCTCTAATTAAATTTTGCGAAAACATCGCAAGGGATCTGCAAATTACTCGAAAATAGATTATCATTAACGATATTGATTGTGACATCGTAAAGGGTAAATCGAGGAAGAACGCTAAAGAAAGCAGTACTTAATTGAGTATTATGAATATAAAAATGGTCCCAGCAATGGTTCATTTCCCTACAAAGGCCGGGCTACCTTCATCGCAGAACTTGGTGAGCTGCTTTTAGCTATCTTGTTTTACGCTCGACCGTGGATTTATGGCGTATTTAAGCGACGTTATTTCGCAACGCGACGACAAGAACCGCGCGCAAGAGAGTGGCAACTTCTTTCCATCCGAGGGTTTCTAAAATGTATGAAGTCCTCAGGGAAATTTCGCGTTTCATACATATGGCAGACACGATTCTGCGGCGGCCCGCTTTTGTAAAAATAACTCCGCGCGTTTGTTATATATACCATTAATGCTAATTCGTCGGAGCCTTTCGACGAAGAATGCTTCTCGTTCGACGCGCACGTTTTTACGAAAATGAATTTGAATAATTAAAAATGTGTACTCGCCACGTCGTGATCGTGAGAATTAAACACCGTGGGATATTACAGTTACGTCGCATGATTTGTACGTAGATACAAGATAGTTGTTCAATGAGAGAAGGATCAACCCGACGAGAAGCATTGTACCTCTGGATGCTACACAATGTAAAATATTCGAACGACGAAAAATGCGCTTCTTTCAAAGCGTAGGTGTCCATGAGGTCTTTCGCAAAAATTCTGCACGTATAAAGCCGATATCTTATTCACCGACGTTCCATTCGTTCTTCTTATAGTGCTCCGATGTGCGAGCAGCAACATTCTTGTCCGTGTCGCATAAACTCCCCGACTTCCGAAGTTCTTCATAGTTCTTTTCTACGGACGATATTTTCTTTAACGTAGACAAAGGTCAGGAACTATATATATATATTATATTGTTGTGTTCATTTTCATGAATCCAACTAGCTTTGACCATAACTTAATTATTCCTCAAACTATATAATACCAACACACAATTTCTTTATATTAGTTATTCTATTTGAAAATTTCTTAACTACAGTTGCAAGGATTAATTATATTATGATCTACATTTATGGAGATAAATGAATTAGGCTATTTAAATTAATTAAATGAAAAATTTAATAAGTAAATTTGAGAACTGTAAACAAAATTACGTTAGTGATGTTTTATAATATAATTCAAAACTCGTTCATTATTAATGGTACAAAATACGATTGTACTCGACAGTGCTTTGCGTAAAAGTAGTATTATCTGACAAATTGACATTTCAAAAACAATACTGCCATTACTTTGAAATTATTATTATCCTTAGCATGTATATAGCTCAATGCGCAAAAAAATAATATTGCTAAAAGTTCGCATATTCTTTAAACAGTCTCTCATTCTTAGAAAGATCCTTTCTATAAGGTAAAAGCAAATGATACATTTGCTACAGAAATAGGTTTCCCCGTCCATTCATATGAGCTATTATTCAGTTTATATATTAACTTCGCTTGAATGAACGTAAATAGAAGTATTTAACTGTGAGGAATAATGTAACAACATAGTTATGCACGTGGTCAATTGGGGCCTACACACGATCGGTATGTGAGATTCTTAGACGGAACTTAAGACTAAAATACATTATTAGACAAAAAACGAACAAGTAGCAAGTGGTGTATTTTGGGCTACGCCCGCTGGATGTAATTGCGATAATTTGGCGCATCTTCTCCGAGAGCCGCTGTTGTTATTAAGGGAGGACTCGCTCACGTGTCGTAAGTTTAGTCGCGTCCCAACGGGCGTGAGTTCAGGGCACGAAATGCCGGCGCAGGAAAACACCTTCCATTCCACAACAAACCCTAAGTTGGAAGCCGGAGACATTCGGTATGAGAAACGCGTAACTACGCAGCAAGCTCGTAGCTCAGCTTGGATACCCTCCTCCAGTTCTGCCAAGGTAGGTAATCCTCTCGGGGGCGTGAGTTATGGCATGTCCCCTCACCTCGCAGTTTACTTTTCCTCCCTGTCTTCAACTTTCAGCCCAGCTCTCGACTTCGCCATTACTTCGCCCTTCTTCTCCATTTTCTCTGCGTCTCCGATGGTTTGTCCCAGACATTCGTTTTTCCATGGCTCGTTTTGGCTGGACAGAAGAACCCGCGATCCTGTCAGAACTCTGGCCGATGTCGAGAAAAATTACTCTTTTGATTTCGCTGATCTATGGCTTCGAAACGAAGATGTACTAGATAAGAGAATTTTCCTGTTTGGCCACAAAAAACATGGAAGATTAATGACTCGCAGTTTCACAAGAAGTTTCAAAATTCATATGTGAAATGGAAATAGATTGATTAAATATGCGAGCGACTGAACTGAAATTAAATGTTTGGTATACTGTCACGAATATTATCATTCATTATATTTCCATGTCGGAGTGTCTTGGTGGTCAGAAATAAAATCTTGTCTACAGAATGTTTGGGTTGTTTATGAGTGGGAAGTGTCGCATCCAAGGATTTTCTCGCTGGATGCTCATTGAAGACGTAACTTCTGTGAAGCCATACGTGATATTATACCATCAGTTTCTTTGTTAATTCCGCCATTAGTTATTAATTATGGTTGACTAACTGGCGCTCCAGCTGTGCCATACTGCCGCACA
The DNA here is from genome assembly GCA_022817045.1 of Psix sp. ZL-2020. Taxonomy (NCBI): domain Eukaryota; kingdom Metazoa; phylum Arthropoda; class Insecta; order Hymenoptera; family Scelionidae; genus Psix; species Psix sp. ZL-2020. The sequence continues at coordinate 26,149 of JABFQD010000423.1, forward strand.
TTCTGTTTTCCTTCTTCCTCGTATCGCGAAACAACTTTCCTTGAGTTTTCGCCCCGAACATCCTTCCACCCTTATTACGATGGGGAAGCAAGAGCTCAGCGTTCCACTGAAAATACTGCTGGAAGATGGAAAGCACGGCGGTTCTGTTGAGCCATAATTATGTTTTTGTATCTTAATTATATAAGCACACTGAGTTATAGCTCTGCGACCTAAAATGAGTTAAATATCGTACAAATTTATGGTCGAACGTCTAATGTGGGTTTCTTAATATGAAACTTTTTCTCACAAATTTGAAGTAGAAAGCAGTGTATACACATTGAAAAAATCGCGTTCGTTATTATCTAATAAGAAAACATAATTGTATGTGAACTATTAAACCAAAAATCATATATTATATTATATTAATAAAATTATATTAAAACAAATATTTAGAGTAGATATATATAATCTAATATTTATATTAGAGTCATAAACTTAACATTTGTATACTTTAAGACAACAATCAAATAAAATGTTATCAAAAATTAAAACATTAATTTTGTTTAAAAAATATGAATGACTAAATATCA
>JABFQD010000424.1:0-26709 GCA_022817045.1 Psix sp. ZL-2020
TATTGAATTATAATTTCTTCATTTTCCTGTATATATAAGCAAGATTCATTAACCAAAACTTGTGAAAAAACGTTTCAATGTCATACACTTTTTTTTTCATTATTCCACTTTTTGTTATATAAGATAGATTCTTTTTATTTAAATTCTAGTAAAATATACATTTCATAATACTGCAAAATCTTAAAGTTAATGCGATTATTTAAATGTAGAACATTAATTACTAAAATTAAATCTATTCATTTTGTTTGGAGTTATATAATCTTTAAATCATTTAATTTAACGAGTAATTTTAGAATATTTTGTTTAATATAGTAACATTGTTTTATTCATTGTGTTTCATATTTATTATAACGCTTTATATCAAATTGTATTCTATTTTGCTAAATATATATTCGTCTTATATACTAAGTTTAAGTTTAAATTATTTCATTGGAATTGTCGTCTGAATGTAAAGATTTTAATGATAAATCCGTTCAATCGTGACATCAGCGAGCATTGGAATGTTCCGGATTTATCGACAAGTTCTAATCGCATTTATTGGAGCAATTACACTCACATGTTAGTATTGGTGTCTTTACGTAACTTCACAATCATTTTAAATGTCTAATAAGTGAATATATAGTTAAATTAGAATTTTAAAACCTCACAGTTTTATTACATTTAATACATATTATTTTTACAATTAATAACAGATTTTAATAAACAATCAATATTTCTCCCCTTTTTTGTTAAAAACAATACTAATATAACAAATAGAATGTTTTGAAATATTGTTTCAACATTTAATGAAAATTTGAAACATCTTTTTCATATTATAAAATATTTATAATAGAATTATAATTTCTAATAATTAAAACATTCGTAATTGAAAGTATCCTAATTATATTAACAACAGCGACTGTAAGTAAAATATTATTTTTCTAACGTTTGTTGAGGATTAAGAAGAATGTGGCATGCGCTTATTGTAAAGTTATTTCTACAAGTGCTTTTAACTCAGGTTTCATTGTTTGTAATAATAATAATATTTTTTGATCCTGAGTAAGCTTCCATACCCGCTAGGTATCTAAATAACTCTTTGTTCGCTCAATGCCCAAGTGTAAGCTTTACTGACCTAGTTTATATATGTGAGGTACCTAGATATGTCGCGGACGAACTGGTGTAATGAAGCTGTACTATGTCAGAGGAGAGGTCTGGGTTGTCTGCTGGCAGTGCCGTGTTAAGTTTTAAATAATCATTAAATTTTCAAGACCTGAGCTGCATTGATTTCAAATGAAGGGAACCAGTAGTTGCAACTCTGTTCACCAATAGTGCATCGCAGTGGCATAAATGATGTAGCTCTTCTTCAGATTCGTTTTAACATTATCTGCACCATAATAATCATAATGCCCTAAGCATGATGAATGCTTACCAAAGTGAGCATGCTCAGTCGTTCTACGATTGAGAATTTCAGAGTTAGTACCTTTATTATTCTTGGCGCCATTTGTGAATTAAATGTCATCATTCTTGAATAGAGGACCTCGGAATTTTTGCTTTGTGTATGAAGTACAAGAGATTGAGAACTCATATAAAAAATATGAGATATACATGAGATATTTTTCATGTGATTCAACGTTGTCTCTTATGATATGTACTTGAAAACAGTAGGGACTTGAACGTGGTAGTCTCTGTTCTTATATCTCAGGTCCTATCTATCTATCTTAATGGCTTTTTCAATGATTCTGAGAGCCAAGAGGGTAACATCAGAGAGTACTCCCATGGCTGTTGTAAGAGTGATTATCATATCCGTCAAAAACTCCACAGCAGGACTGTCGGTTTTAGACTTTATTTGAAGCCCATCGTAAATTTGCAAAGCCAAAGAGCATTGTCAAACTTATTGTTGATTTTGTCTACTTGATTGTTTCCAGAATTTCTTCCAAGTATACAACCTTATCCTGTTCCTTCGATTCAGCGCCAAAGAGCGAGAATGGTCTCTTGTCTGATGGTTTGTATTTATGATTGAAATTAATCGTAAGAGGTGGTAACGTTTGTGATAAGGTTGCCGATGGAGCTCTGGTTCGTTTTTTGCAGTATCGAAAAGACAAATCGAAAAAATTATTTGTCAATATGTCTTTTTCGAAATTGACTTCGGTATTGACGAAGATTCAGTGCTTGACTAATGAATAATAAAAATATTATAGTTAAGGTAGTTATATCAATGTCGCAAATAGTTTTGGGGTTGTTCAATTTCTTTGCAGATGAATTTAACGTTGGTATTGTTAAAGTCGTCTTTGACGTTTAGGAGTAGCCCGAATGTATATCCTAGTTGACTGATTTAAATTTGAGACAATTCTTGGTGTGAAACAAAATTGGTTGAATGTCCTTTCTTGTTACTGTATTGACTTGGAAAATAGTGAAGAAGTTTCATTTAGTCCATAATGTACATGTGGATCAGTCTCTCTATTGTTTTCAACATAAATTATGACGCTGATCGACCTGAAATCATTGTCTATATGATTGCTAGGTCTTTCAAGTCTTGAGTTGAAAATCACATAAGATAGTTCTCAGCAGCGCGATACGTAGTCAAGTGCTAAACTTGCTATGAAGATCATCAGCAGCGGTTTTATCAGCAAACCTTGTTTTCCATCAGCATGGTGTGGAAAATTTTGTCTCATTTTGGAGCCGTGTAGCAGGTAATATTGCCCATCTCTAATTCGTAGTTATGACAAAACTGCCCACTAGTTGCTAATAAAATCTGGAAAATTCTTCCGGTTTCTCAGATTTGCACTCCTTAGATATCTTAACATAATATGGAAACTCAATGCATGTTTGCAAATCAATTTCATCGAAAAATTAATTAAGGATAATTCAAGGGTCGACTCGCTGTCCATATTCCCTTATTTGAGTCCACAAAAATTTCCTTATTTGAGCTAACTAAGAATGTATTCGGGAATTATTTCTCCTTTGTCGCCGTATCTTAAGCAGGGGATGGCAAGGGTTATTGATAGCATGAGTGTCGTCGTTAGGATAGTCCTAAGATTTTCGATGTCAATTTATGACTCATCAATCCATGATGAGTGTTTTTCTAAAGTTGTTGTCCTCTTCTGCGTTACCTTTCCTTTTCGTGCTCGGTACGATAGCGTAAAGTCTCCATGCTGCCGTCCTTAACGTGGGGTTTAAAACTTGCAAATGTGTTAACGTATCGTTTCCTTTTTCGTTCCCTCTAATAAAAAGTTCGGGACAAAGACGATAGCACGCTAATATGTTTATTTTAAAATTTTTCACACTTGTTGCTACTCAAAAAGTTTTATAATATTTGCTGTATTTTCGTAAAGTCAATTCTTGACGAATTTATCCATTGTAACCACTATGATGACTTCACCTCTGCAGAAGTCAGAGGTGAAGTCAGTCCTAAGATCTAGGCTACAAATAGAACCAATAATTCTTCTCTGACCACTGCCCTGAATTTTCAGAAATACTTCTGGATTAAAATCATCTCAACGTATCGTTGTAATAACCTTCAGGGGGTTCGATCTCTGTAATGTTGTTAAGACATATTTCATCTTTTTATAAAGTTTTTAAGAAGGAAAATGCTTCTTCGGAGGGATGTTGTCCTGGTTTAGTAGTCTTTTTAGGTCTTTAGTCTGAATGCACGCACTGATATCACCAGATGAACCTTCTCCAATGTTTCTGGTTAACCATTTTGGTTTCTGCGCTTTGTTAAGCCGTCTTTTCTTGCTTCCGTTTGAAGACATCACGTTTAGTTCGGTAATGGCTCATGATCTAATAGCTAAGATAGATTTCTCAAAGTTGTAGTTATTATAATATTCTGTTCTGGATTTAGCATGGATCGAGTGTCGTTACCGTCATCGTTCGTGCCATCGGTTTCGATAAGCACATTTTTCGCGTTCGCCATATAGTTCCCACGAGTGAGCAGGGACGGAAGGTCCACTCACCAGAGTCCGTATGGGTGGGTAAGGATAATTACCTTGGTACCTTGAAAACACAGTCATAGGTACATATGTTGGGTACCTTCGACATACGTAAAATTTTTGGTTCGGATAGGCCGTCTTGTTTTATTAGAGGGAGGGGGGAGGAAGCCAGCTGGCCTTGTTCAAAGGTGTCGGACCGTGTCAGAAGTCCTATAGACAGTTCTTATCAGAATAACCCGGAACAAAAGCCAAAACAGATTCCCTGGTTTAATTTGGCACCCTATTAGATTAATATGCGATGCGAGACCTAGAAAAATTAGTTGCCAAAAAGTCAGTGACATCAATGTTTGATGATTTTCGTCATCAGCAGTCTATACATCATCGCAGCACACTAACTTCTCTCCTATTCACAACAACGAGATGCGGAAGCTTCAAATGGGTTCGTCGTTTATTACATATGATTATTGTTCATAATCGACGATTGAACATTTCAATTAATTAGCAATTTTATTGTCTTAATTTTCATTTACAAAAGCACGATAGATCGTATAACGCAGCATATCAACGGTTACAACGCTAGCCGACAAACTATGTCTAAAAATTCTTCACTTCACCTGTTTATATGGTGAAGTGAAAAAGCGCTTATATGGTGTAAAAAGAGATTAACGACAAAGAACTTCTATTTCACTATTTCGATAATGTCTTTGCTCGCGTTCAACATGCCAATGACTACCATAAAAAAATAAAACTCGCTGTCGTGCCATGATCCTGTATCTGTTAGCCAAATGCCCTATCTAATTTATTAGATAATAAATGAACGTTCGCTACCGTCAATTCTTAATAGTACAAACATTTATTATGTAGCCGTTATTCAGAGTTGTAATTCAGAATTTGAAATTGTGTTTGAAGAAAATTGTATAAAAAAATGTAATTCAAAATTCTATTTGAATACATTTGAACATTTCAAATATGTATTTGAAGTAATACATAGTTTACTTGTGTATATACAAGTAAATTGTAATGTTTTGTATTTTTTTAATTTAGAGGTTTTTTTCTGTAGTTCATTTGCCATAATAAATATTTTTTAATATATAATTATAAAGTCAGTGCAAAGTATACTATGTAAAAAGGTAGAGAAACAAGATATTATTCTTATAGGGTGATGGACTGAATTAGATATAACCTGCTGAAGACTCTTCGAAATTAAAGTCAACTTCTATCATCTTTACCTGTCAGATAAATCAATTACTACATTTCTATTCTGAGTTCAGGGAAAAAACATGTATTCTCATGTTCAACGAAGAACTTCTTTCTTATGGAACTAAAAATGAGTTTCTCTCTTTGAAAATAGGAAGTAAAATGCTCCTTTTGCGTACGTATATTGAAAATTGGATGAAAATATAATAAATTCGATATTCGAAATGCTTTACATTTATATTTACGATACGTTTTATTATGCAATTATATTTTTTTGCATTATAATTGATAATAAATACATCTGTAGGAGACCTAAATTAATTTAAGCCTTCTCGTTTAAGAAAATTCTTATTTAAAATACTATATTTTGAAAGTGAAAAATTAGTATTTTTTCGTTGTTTCAAGTGACAACTTGATAAAGAAAAACACGTTTTTGGTGATACAAAGAAACGAAACTACTAATTTATTGATATATAAAATCGCTGCAGTGACCTTGTATGCATGCACTCTTTGAATATGTGTATTATAAATTATGCAAAATAATCTTGTATTAAGGCTTTTTATTAAAATAATGAAATATAACAAACACGTATACACTTATGTATTAGGAAATAAATAATTTTTACTATAAATTCGGAAAGAAAATAAATTTCCACTAATAAAGATGTAATCATTTTTGTTATTTTACTCCTAAGAGCATATTTTAATTTTAAGGGCCCAAAAAGGGCTCTGAAAAAATGTATTTAAAGAATCAAAATAGCTTAATTATGTTATCCTCAAGTTACAGTTTGAAATGAAATATCACATAACCAGAAATAAGCAAATGATTATTTCCAGAGCAACGTATTGTTGAAATAACTAATTAGTACGTTAATAAATGACAATCTTAGTTCATATAATTTATACTACTGGAAGAAGAAACATCTTTTTATTCATAAAGAGGATTTTTATTTCTTGAATAAAATAATTCTCTCACGAGGAAATTTATGAATAAAATTTTTTTAAATGGTTTAGATCACAAAAAAATTATTTTTTACACTTTCGAAATTAAGTAATAAAATTGGTAATTTAAATTTCACTATTTTATTGTAGCCAAAAATCATATTTTATTTTGTAATACATAGTGATTTACTTCCTAGGTTAAGATCTAGATGATCAGAATCACCTTGTGGACTCTTAAGAGATACATCGCGATAAATAAAATGGCCTAGTACACTTCTAAAATTGAGTCCTATAGGCGTTTCAAATTACCTGTTTCATTTTCTAGATGAAGATTAGGTGATCTAAAGTTTTAAAGTATATTTTTCATCAAAATCTTGTCAAGTATCATCGTTTGATACATTTTTCAAATAACGATTTTGTTCAACTGAATGACCTGATTCAATTTTTTAATGAAATTGTTCAGTAAATCTTCGTTTCTACGCTCTTTACATAATAAAATTTTTGATCCAAACTATTAGATGTATGTTTTAAAAAGAATTTAATTAAAGCAATATATTTAATTGATTTCATTTTATTTATTTTGAGCATATGGCATAGAAAGAACTATGAGAGAAATCGCAGAAAATTGTATTTAGTTTATATGAAAATCATAATGTCTTCCTTTAATTTGATTTTAAATAAATTTTCAATGACTCGAAAAGAATGAATGACGACTGACTGTTAGTTTTGACAACTTTAGTGTAACGTTAAATGTTTTTTCTGCCTTTTTTTTGGATGTATTTTTATCTTAATTATTTTTTATATTTTCGCATATATTAAACTCTATTAATAAAATTAACAACACCTATATATGATGAAAATTCGACAACTTGTATAATGATAATTTCATTCTCCCTAAACTCCCTAAATTTCTTTTTTCTAAAATGAATCCTTTTATATTTGAAAACCAGATTTATAATTTTAAAAAATGCATAAATTGTTTTAAATTAATTTTTTAATATTGATATTTATTTTTAATTTAAAGATTTATTTTATGAACACAGATCATTTTAAATATCCAGTCAAAATTTAATTTTATAAAGTAAAAATTACTTCATTATCTCATTTAGAACTTTTATAAACGTATTACTATAAAAATAAAAATTTCAGCTTTGTAGCAACATTTATTTAAAAAATGTTTTTAATATGATTTCGTCCAAACAAAGAACGTATTATTTAACAGAAATAAATAAATGCATTATTTTTATTTAATTGCGTAAGTATTTTATGATATCAATTAAAAAAATTGGCAAATAAATAAAATAATTAACAAAAATTAAATATTTATCAAATACATTATATCAAAAAATATACTGTTATGTTTCATGAAATATTGTCTATTTATGTACATTTGAATTAGAAACGATTTTTTTCATGCATGAATTACTTTATATTTACGAATCGTTTCTGAATTCTTTTACCTGAATACAGGTCAATCTAAATAAAGCTGCGAACATACAAACGAAAAGAAAGGTAGTGACATAAACTTGTGGTCGTATTGAAAATACTTTTCCGGGTATTAGTTCTTTTGGAACTTTTGGTCGTTGACCAAGAGCTCTCATTTATCTGGAGTTACACGAGGTCAAGGGATCAGCTGCGATGTGTGTATTAGTGGCCGTGCACATAACAAGGCGGTACGGAGGGTCCCTCTTCGTTGATGAATCTGGGTCAGCGGGCCGATGAGGGCAGATGAGGGGTGATTGTCGAAGCCCCCTTCTTGCCCCTTCTCCTAGTATATCATTGTACCTCCTTCAAAAGGTCTATGACAAGATAATCGAGGCACCCGTTCACTTCTTCGTTCTTTCTGCTAGTTTTTGTAACACATTTTACATATCGATTCTAACTACCACTTGTCACTATATGTACTTAACGATTGTAATTTACTTGAATTTGTATGTATACGATAACACAAATTCAAAAGAGATAAAAAATAATAAGTTATTTGCTTGATGAGTAAAATATTATTTTATCTAAAACTTACTTGTACTGTAAATATGTTACGCTTTATAAGTTCGCGCTTTGTTTCGTAAATTGATTATATTATTCTACTGTACGTAGGAGTAGAGTATTATTATAACAGAATATATGTATCGTACATCTGTGTGAAAGAATTAAATGTCGACTAGCGATTTATACATTTTCCATGCTTGACATTTCGCAAGTTGTCTGTAATTAAAACTGCACACCAATTCTCTGTTTGAAAGTCTGTTCATACTTTCCCTACTCTTATGGGTGAGCAATATTATTTGTTTCACACGTCGCCATAGAACTCACACATACATGCACGGACAGTTTTAAACGTCTATATGAACCGATAATACAGCGAATGGTTGCTGATATATAGCGCTGAAATTTTTTAGCCAATGCTCGGTAGTCAGGGATAATTATAATAAAGTTTTTCTATTTTCTTTTGCAAGAATGATTTGCATATAAGCCAAGACTTCCACAATTTAGCATCTCTTTTTCGTTTACCGCAGGCTGCGCATGCGATTGATGAATATGAGATGTGTGACGTCGTAAAATTGTTGCAGATATAAATTGAGCGAAATATATGTATATATGTACCTTCATACTTTTATGACCGTGCAGGTACTTGTATAACTTTTGAAGTTTTGAGAATGGCAAAAGACTTTGACTCATTATTATTCTGAAGATTCATTTTGTTGTTATTCTCTTGCAACTCGCTATAGAAATATTTTAATGAAATTGAAGCCAGCGTCAATAAAACGCGTTTTTATTTATAACCCGCAAACAATGAGAGCTTGAATACATTGTGCCGAGCGTACAGTGTCCTGTGAAAATAAGAATTTCAAATCGGAATATTTCAGTTATTTTTCCTTTTAACCGTTTTATACTTTGCAAAAATATATGTAAACGTATAATGACCGTACGTAGAAATAAATAATAAATTCTATGTTAATTTCAAACAATTGTTCAGTATATAATTAATTAGTATAAAGTACGAATAATAAATCTCAAAGTTGTAAGCTAAAATAATTTTGTATCAATTACAATAATTTCATTACATAATAGAATGAACCTAGACAAGAATTTATGAAGAACGGTCTTTTTGGTGAATTCTTGGTATCCTTAAAAAATGATCAGAAAATTTCCACAAACGTTACAGATACCAATGTTGCAACGTAAGTTACAAGACGGCTTTGAGCCGTTACACAAACGATTAGGCGAATCGCGATATATAGAGGTCGCAGAACGAAGTTTGCGGTTAGGAATTCATCACAGCATGTACGTATATGCGATGGAGAAGCCGTACAACGATATCAAATACAGTGCCCATAGGATTGTCGAAGCGAAGTGCAGAAGTACCAGAGGAGGTGGAGGATGTAAGAGCGAGAATGTGGTGGGTGTACGAGGCGGAGGACTAGCAGGGCGTGGGGTGGAAAAGCGGGCGCGTCGACAACGAAAAGGAGACAGAGACGGAGGAAGAAGGAAAGAAGAGAAGAAAAGGAAGGTGGCAGAGAGAGGGTGGCCGTGCGAGAGGAAGCGGAATTACCTACAGAAGAAATAAGTGCGCGCGTGTAATGCCGATGGCGAATATGGTGGAGAAGTATGTCCCCCCTGAATCCGCGTCCTCTCGCGAACGATCGATTCGAACGTCGGCGACATTCTTCGCTTGTAGGAGACAGAGAGAAGCGGTCGTAGGAGGAGGAGGATGAGGTGGAGGCGGGTGTGGGGTTGGGGAGGAGACGGGACGGTGGAGGTAATAGCGGCGGAGAAGGAGGGCAGAGAGCGAAGACGAAATGAGACGAGAAAAGAGAAGTCGTGAGGAAAAAGAAGAAATCCCCACTCGGCTTGCTTGCCCCGTTGCGTTTCAGTTGTACTGTCTTCGGTTGTGTGTCTGTGAATCGTCGCTGGTTGTGATAAGGTGGGGGAAACCGGGGGCGGCTGGTACCCGGGGCGTCGCCGGCGCTGAGATTCTGGCCAGTCACATTGCGAGGCGCTGCTGATACTCCGCCAACCGGGAGGCCGCCTGCGCGCACGAGCCGCCTTCTCTCCCCACCCGTAGCTCATTCCCACTCATGTTTTTATTTATTACATCTGTGACTGGGTAGGGAGGAAATATTCCCGACTCGACTAAGAGAACGCTTGCCACTTTGAGAAGGAACGACGCGCGTCCCTGCGAGTTGTTACAGTTAATGCCGCAGCTGCTTCCGTAGTTTGCCTGTTCCGTGGTGTACGCAATTATCGTCATCGGCGCGTGATCTCGGTAGTTTCGCGTGAACCGTGCTGTCAATGCTGCAGGTGTCGTCTCCGAAATCTCTTGAACGTTAATCCGTCAAAACCATGGACGTCCGCGAATTCGTGTAGTTGCATTCGGGTGAAAGTGTGTTGGGCTACGTCTGCCAAGTGACAGTGACAATTGACAAGTGACGATCGTGATTATTAGTTCCTCGAGCCAACTATGCTCAGTGTTTACTAGCAAGCACCTTGTGAAAAATGTTTGCGAGTTCGAATTAAGACCGGCGCTACCGATAAAAACTTCGTTCCCTTGTTCAATTGGCACAAAGGAATCGTCTGAAGCGGGTGCAAAGTCTCTTGGAGCAATGGATAGCTCATCGGACCACAGCAGCCGCGCCAGTCCGGTTACCGCCAGCCCCAAAAATAATCCCCATAGTCCTCCCAGCCAGCAATCACAGTTGCACCAGACACCCAACGCACACCAACAGCCTCATCCTCGGGACCAAATCCGCGAACATCAGCAACATCGCACTGTGCCTACACCAGGCTCACCTTCTAGAGGATCTCCTCCACAAGGACTTCCTTTGAGTCCGCCTCCGCTATCCGCTGGTGGAGGTCCAGGAGCACCACCTGGAATGGTACCCAGAATGCCAGGTCTGCCGCCTCCAGGGTTGGGTCTGTTGGGTCAACTAGGTGGCATGCTTAGTGGTCACCATGGTTCTCCGCTGGAACTCATGGCAGCTCATCATGCTGTTTTGCCGCCGCGATCGTATAATAGTCCACCACCTATCAGTTCCAGTGATCCCACTGCGAATGAGTGTAAATTGGTTGATTATCGTGGTCAAAAAGTTGCTGCTTTTATTATTGCTGGGGACACAATGCTTTGTTTGCCACAAGCATTTGAACTGTTCTTGAAACATCTTGTGGGTGGATTGCACACAGTTTACACCAAGCTTAAAAGACTTGACATAGTGCCACTTGTGTGCAACGTAGAACAGGTCAGAATCCTTCGAGGACTTGGAGCTATTCAACCTGGAGTTAACAGATGCAAGCTGCTAAGCTGTAAAGACTTCGATGTCCTGTACAGAGACTGCACCACTGCCAGGTAAGACTGATTAAGTTTTATGCGTTGCATGACTCCTTTCGGTGAATTCAAATCATTAAATTGAGTTTAAATTAGGTTTCAAGCAAAACAAAATATAACTAGTAGAAGAAATGTCTGAAACATTAATTACGAACATTAAGTCCTTCAATGTCCTTGTGATCCTTTTTTTAAGGAGTGGATGTTGTGTCAACTATTTCCTCGAGAATTTTATATTTACATTTTCTATGTAAAGTGTGATGATTGCTTTGTAACAAACACTAAAATATATTTGAAGTGTATCTTCGTCAGTTTTTCAATGTTAAGTTGATTGACGGAAAACTTGCCGATCGCGATCGGCAGCAATCGTGACTTGTAGCCTTGTAGAACAAGTTTACTTGCATTGTAACCTCTGGTGATCACGCTATTTGCCTTCAACATACCTTTTTGCGCTACCTTCGTATTTACCATGAATAGACGTTTTATTTGTAGTTCACTCAAGAATTTAACGAAATCGTTTAGTTGAAAGCAGCAGCTTCGTTGTTTCTAACGATACACCTTACCAACACCAGATTTGCTGCCAAGCCTACATGGAAGCTTGGATTCGCGCGTACATTAATAACACAAGGTGTCGCCTCTGGCCAACACTTTGTCTTACTCGAAGTTGTGCTTCCTGGCTTACCGTTCGAGAGGGGCGGTCGAATTATACTTTAATTGTCTTGCACCACCTTCACACCTCTACCAACACCTTCGGCTTTTTTTCTTCGCTTCTGGTAACATTATGTCCACTAAATCTTGTCCACGCCTTCAAGTATACGAAGTTAAGACATTATTGGAACCTCTTTATTAAATCAGTTATATGTGATACCTTTCACGTATCTTTACAACGATAAATTCAGTGTCAAGTTGAATAAAAACATGCAAAATTTTGCAAATCGATTTTCCTCGACACGAAAGAAAATGTTCATCAATTTTAGTTCTTCTTATATATCAGCAAGATTAAAATGCTCTTCACATCGAGCGATGGCTTCATTTACCTGTGTATTATTTCATCACTCTCACATGCAACAATGTCAACAGATAAGGATGATAATTTATATTGGCTAAATGGGTTAAGCGAGCCAATCAGTCTTCCGGTGCAACGTTAGTTTGTTTATTCATGCCAACTGTTAAGTTCATTCTACTTCTACACTTTTGACTCATCTATTGTACCTTAAGCGGAAGCAACAAGAGATTGCGGCGACACGTGTTTCCATTTCTAGGATTGTCAAGTGGCGTTTACGCCAACAGGTGGTGTCCCTTTCAAAGCCGTTTCTCTGAATGAATCAGCCCCACCGGGAGAGCTACGAGGTTGTAGTACAAGCTTACCCCACCCACGCGACAGACTACAGACGAAATGGAATGGTAAACGAAACGAGGGGACCTCGTGGCAAAAATTTTGTCCGCCCTCTAACGACTCGAACTTTATGTCTCGGGATTTCTAATATTTTCCAACTAGGTCATTTGTTAGATTTGAAAATTCTATTCGAAGTACTTCATCTTTTCTTTTAACCAAGCCAATTTAGCAAAATAAGTTTTGTCAATAGCCGAATTTGGTAGTATTCAGAGGGACAATTCTTTGGCAGTGAATATTGCGCAGTGGCAGTCACAACGGAAACGGATTCAGTGCCATAGAATGAGAGAAAGCGAGAGGCGACGATTCCACAAGAGAGAACAGAAACAAAACGAGTGAGAGGGCTGAAGGGATAGGAAACCAAATAATCCGAAGTCACATAGTTACAGAACAGAGCTCCACGAGCCGTCGGCTCGTGCGGGTCTTTTTATCTGGAGGCCGCTGTTTCATCTTTCAACTGTCTTGCAAATGGACCTGCGTCATCAAACACGTCTGAATGTTAGGCACTGGATCGATCGCTTTTCATATTTGAAAGCTCTTGTTTGACCAACAGAATCCATTTCACGGTGTATGTTAACACTTGCGCGGTAGATGTATCTATCTCTTAAGTGATCGTTAAGTGTTTGAAGCTGTACCGATTGGAGATAGTGGAAAGCAAAGCAGCCAGGCCGGAAAATAATTGCTGTCGATGGCGCTGCATCGATCGGAAGATATCGCGCCACGAAAAATCGGATGATAAAGTGGCTGCAGCATTGCCCTCGTGTGCGGTCCGCGTATTGCCAATGTTCTGATAATGCACAAACCAGTGGCTGTTTCGATGACCGCGCCACCTACAACCATACTCGCAACTATGCGCAATCAGAACCGCAGCGATAATTCAGCCACTTTTTCTTGCGGTTTTGGACGTGGTGGCGCCGTCTGCACCACTTTGGGATCAAATTTCTCGACCAAACAATTTTCTTGTCTATTTACCGATAAATCTATCAAATTGACGTAAAAGCATGAAGGACATCGGGAATACAGAATTTGTAGGATCAGAAAAGAAATGTTCTTTTATTTCCACACTGATTAATTCCTTCGTTTCTAAACTGTTTCTACTCGTACACAAAGTAGCGTTGACGTTAATCGACTGTTTTTAAGAGCGAATAAATTTTAATAACAAGCGAACAAGCAACGGTTATTCTCCTTATGCATCTGCGCATTGTTACAGCTATTACAGGAGCCAATTAATCTAAGCGCAATTTTATAATTAAACGGCTAATAACGCATAGAAATACAGTCCAGGGCCGTGCGTCTACTCCCACGTAGTTTCATTTCGCGGGAGCCGGTAAAGAGATTTTTTTCGACGACTATGAGGGCGGAAGTCTATTCCTCTGTCTTTTTGGCATATTTTTCCTAATTAGACGCAACGATGTCAGTCGAACGTCATAATTATGCAATTATTAAGTTAACGAAAGGTAATTGATTAATATATAATTGACTCATCTCATTAAATTTTATCTGTTTTACCTTTTTCTATGTTGATCATTAAGTCCTGAACGTCGCTATTATGTGCACCGAACACCGACGATGCCATCATTTTACGTTGTTTCGCGCAATAAATTCTTATCTTCTACTACCATCGACTAGTTTTGTCGAGATTCTTGTCGCAAAATTTAGAGAGTATCACGAATCAAACTGTTTATCGCAGATATCTTACTAATAAATGATTGATGCGAACCTTTTTGTCTTTCAGACTCCTTTGGCGTGAAGTATAGCGGATCAAGATTTCATATTTCAATGTTATGGCAGAGACTAATTGCTAAATGCGAGACTATCGTCTACAAAAAAACTTCACTTCTTATGACCGCAGAACATTTTTTCTAGAAATAATATCAAACTTGGACGATAAATACTTTTTCATATATTTTTTATAACGGAACCATATACTTGTTTTATGTAAATTTTTCAACTTTTAACTAAACTTGGTATTTAAATAAGATGCAATCTATTATTACATTTACATACGAAGATGTAAACAAAGTAAACTGCTAAGAACAAAATTTAAAATTTATCAATTCTGTTTGGCAACAATGTAAATTTGGATGTACTCAATTTTATTAATATTTACAAATCTGTCATAATTTTTGAAATGTATTACCGCGGTAGTTTGAACAGCAGACCAGTCTGCTTTGTAGGACAATTGTATCAGCTCTAGTAGCAGCTGGTCTTGCTGCTTTTTTGATCGACCCGTCGGCAAAGCTACGGCAGGCCGAATATTTTTCTAAGGGCTGATATGTTTCTTTTGTTGTCCACGCTTTTTTGATACAGATATACTTACTTACAGCACAATTCGAGTAGTTACATCCTGCTCGTCTTGTTTGTGCATCCACGAACATATTAAATAAAACCGCTCACCTATTATTTCTATAACAGCACATTTCTCAGTAGGAATGGGAAAATCCAACCGCTCTTTTTATTGCGTTTTTCTCATTTAATCTGTAAATTCAAAACAACTGTATAACGCAATGGTTGGTTCCCAAATACCTATGAATATTTCAAGTGAAATTCCATATTTCTATCTGTATCATTAATCATATATGACAGTAGTTCATATATATAACTATTCATAAAAATAAATATACATTTTTATTTCTAATTGTTCGTTATTCAATTTTTCTACCAGCGCTAGTTACAAATATCAATTTCACTTTTTTCCTGTCTTTTTGTTTCATAATAAAAGCTCGATTTAACAAAATAAAACAGTCGTTTTGCGATTCGATATAAATAAATCCCGGCTCTCGACCCTTTATCGATTGGCGGGGGAAAGTTAGCACGGCTCTCGCGCATTGTTCGGCTACTCCCACAATAATTCCTTGCAATCGTTCTTAATTCGAGAAAATTAATTGAAAACACAAATCTGAAGGCTTCTTTCTTGGCGCGCGCCGCGATCGCCCAACCCTCTCTCATAAGTCTTGGTAATTAATAATCTGCAACAAGTAATAACAAAGTCAGTATAATCCGGTCGCCATGCCATGCCAAGCGTGCTCTTAATTCTTGGTAATTAATGCAAAGACAAACAAGAAGGATAAACCCTGACTCCCTGATTATTCTCTTGTTAAGTATTTGCGTTTTTCTTCCTTTTTTCCAACCACTTCGGAAGATTTCTATCGTACAAATCTTTCACGGTGACTGTGCACACTAGCTTTTGTTTCGTAAAGCCCGTATCATTATTTCTCTTGTATTTATTGTTCGGATGATATATTCAACATCGCGCTGAAGGTGAAATGATTAAAGTATTGATAAAAGGAAACACATTTCGACGCCTTGTCTTCGTGCTGAAAAGTCACTGATAAGAATTTATAAATACGACTCTATTATAAGTGTCAGCTTTTTCTGACAACACTCTTGTTTCTCATTTCATCAAATAAAATATGTTGACGGCGATATACGAATTCCGCAAAACATTCGAGAGAACGTTGTTTTTGTTGGAATAATAATTAACGTATTACACGTGCACAAATCTGCAGTAAAAATGTTAATTATTTTTACGAGAACTGTTAGTTCACGAATGCTGTTTGATGTGCCAAAAAATTATATAAATATTTGTGTAAAATTTAATACACGTCGCTATATAAAATGATTATTTCCAAGTCCATATACGTTGAATGGATAAATAAAACATGAAGCATATGGAAATTTTTGTAACTCTCATATTCATAATAAGCAAGAGCAAATTCAAACAAGTTTAAATAAAATGTAATATGCATTCAGTTTGTGTTAATTTTTTGAGTAATAAACTGTATTAAAGGAAAGACTTGTGAGGATCACTATTATTCGTCGGTTTGTTTTTTTCTACATTATTCATTGTACATGTAAATGATGTGACTGATTTATAAAATCTTGACCAAGACCGTAAAACTTTACTTATTGAAATCTATACATACATCTACGATAATTACATTCATAGTAGTTTACAAACTTGCACGTTTAAGAGAAACATATAATAAAGGAATTTAAAAAGTATAATATGTATTATTGTAAGTACAAAAGAAAACTTTTATTGTTACCATATAGTATCCAAAAAAAATTGTTAAAAAATATTTAACTATCAAATAATCTCACGCATTCAACTTTCGAGAAATCAAGTTAGCAGTGAAGAAAATGCCGAGATAAGTCGAAAATACACGTTTAGTGTCTTTTTCTTGAATTCCAGCAGTCGGATGAAGCGTCGTCACGATCGCGTTGAGGCACGATGGGAACGTTCGCCGGTTCGTCAGTCTGAAGGGCTGAGGGAGGTGCTGGTCGGAACGAAAGAGCGGGATAAAAAAAAGCAAGAGGAAGAGAGAAAAAGATAGTTGAAACATCGCGGCTGCAATCACGAACTCTTGATGGCAAAATACAAATGCAAGTCATTGGGTCCCGTATTGTTTTGCAATGGCGCCAGGCTCCCGTTTTGTAGCACCCTTCCTATCAGCTTCTTTTTAAATGCCTATCGCCCTTCACTCATACATTTTCTTTCCTTACTATACAGAGCATGAAAATTCAATATCTATTTCTCATTATACCTTTCTTCGGGGTAGCTACCGGTTTGCCTTGATGGCCGCGACGAACGATGATAGCTTGCAAGAGGATAAATCGAATAATATTGCTGGCAAGATAATTTACAGGCCGTTTTGCCATGTATTCAAATTCGACGTTCGAGCTCGCTTCTCTACGTCCATCAGCAGACAATTAACATTCAGATATGCAATATTTGACAAAAAAGAGGTAAAAAGGCATCAAAATGACTTGTATTTCTAAAACAATCACCATGAAATTAATGACCACTTGAGAAGGCTCGGCCAATCTGGCTGAATGATCTTCGTTTGGCTAACGAGGTGAAAAACGAAAAAAATCGATTGTTTCGCCTGTTATACTGACCCACATAGGGGCTGCCGGCTCGACGGGGTACGACGACCCTTGCGCCGGGCTGTTCTCCCCGGCGTCTCTCGAGGACGAAATCCCCCGCGTCAGCAACCCTCTCGCCGGGCGCGTCACACTTGTCGCGTCTCGCAAGGCTACGCACGAATCGAATTGGACGCGCTGCCAGGCTCTCTTCTTCGGGCGATATTGGCTGGGTTTTTGCCTCGCCGGTCGATTGATTGCCGCGATGGAAACACGCCGACACGCGCTGATGCAGTGACTTGCGTTTCGTCGAAGCGTGAATTTGCAATCGAATAGCCAATAGCCTGTTCATGCTTCTTCGTCTAAATCGGCGTATTCATAAAGTCGCGAATGCCACTCGACAAACGTGTTCGGGCTTTCAGCAAAAACGTTCGGCCGTTCGTTCGCTTTGTCCGCCGCCAATAAAATAACAGATAAACGCGCTTTGCTGAATCGATGATACAGTTCCGGCTAGAAAACAAGAAGCCGATCCTTTGAAGCGTGATTAACCATTCCGTCAGGTCCGGTTTTGCCGGGCTTAGGTAAATCGTGAGTAATCGAACGTTAGGGACAGCCCTCGTGCGTGCACTCGAAGCCGTCGGCCATTTTGACATATGCTACGTGTAACGTTACCCCGTTGCAGTGACGTAATCTTACCGATCTGCGCGCAGGCACTACGATGCGCGTGTATGTGCGTGAGCCTAATGAGCGAATTGAAATAGCCAAACGAAAGGGCTTCCCTACCGATTGTACGTGTGTCTTCAATCAGAAGTCATGCGATAACCTGATAATTGTCAATCCGACACCTCAACGTTGCCAAGTCGAGTGGCATCTCTTGACTCTGCATTTCTACGTGCTTGTCAAGCCAAACTTCGCTCGAGCACATGCATACACGTTGCACCCTGTTCGCGCAAAGGCTTTCGTGCGCACGAAAGCCAACTACTTCAACTTGTTTCATACGCTAATTAAACATCAGACCCGCTTGTACGTAAGCAGCAATCCTTTTCCGCTGTTGCTATTAGAACTTTCAAGTATTTCGCCAAACCAACCCTGCGAAAAGTTGACGTATTTTGATACCTGCAATCTCAGGTACCAATATCTTCACAACAGTCATTCTTTGTCAAATTATGACGTCAGTTATAACGAACAAAAATAATTCGAGTGTAATTAATTGTGTGATTTATTGACTGACGTACACTCCCAAGAAGTATATTTTCTTTCAGTTGAATTAATTTGATAGTAACTTTGGTTTTGAATTTCACACGGACACGTTATGTATACGATTTTAGGTTACATTAAGTACATATTATTTAGAATAAAGATGTCTTCATTTAAATCGAATATTAATTTGAAAAAAATATGAAACCATTGTTTCATCGACTATTTACATTACTTCTAGTACCGCCTTAGTATAGTTACTAAGATGCTGGCGTATATATTATAGGTTTTTAATTTGAATTCTCAAGGAGTGGGTTTTTCAAAATGTTCTATATAAATCATTAACTATTATTGTTTAGAATATATTGGACTTTAGAAATAGACCCATATTATATTTATTATAAGATGAAATGCGTTTAATGATAACCAAAATTGCAGTATTTTTCAAAATAGAACAAAGTGTCTACGATTGACACTCGAAGATTTTGATTTGTTGGTTGTACTTCGAATAGGTTTGATGAAAACTGTCCAAGTTTGTGGAGGTCCCATGTTTGTTCTCGAAGTTCTTAGGTTCTGTACGTGCTGGCACCAGCAGTCAAATCATGTTTGTTAGCAGTAATCAAATGGCTCACTCTTAAGTAAGATTGGCTTGTGGAGTTTGCTCAGTTTGCGTGCCATCGAGTTTGGAATAACGTCGCACGTCAATCAAAACGCTAAGCTCGAACGGTGATGCCTATTGGAAGGAAGTCACGTAGAGACCATGGCTACCACTCTGAAGACCTGCATTATTGATATACGGCACATATGCAACGGAGAACAAATCGACCCAGTTTGCTCAATTCAAACATACTTTTTGCTCGCGGCCAACTATTATCTGCTCCAAGTCGTAAATCAGACTTCGCTTGGACTGTAATTTACCGTAAGTCCTCGGGAATTCGCGGACCATCCTCGCTGAGTTACTGCAAAAGCTCACCCAATGGCAGCGCTCAAGCCTTTTTTTCGTCAACCATCTTGGTACACGTGCTTGTGTTCGCCACCGTTTTTGTCTTGCTTCGACCGCAAATAGTGCAATCATTTTTGGCAGCTGCCGCGCATTTTTCGCGATGCGTCTCCCCTTCTGCGTCCCTTGGCTCCGCCCCTCCGGAAACCTCCGGGCCCAGTTCGCCGGGTCAGTGTAGCCACAAAAATGTTTACCAGTTCGGCCAACCACTCGAAACGCAGAGCGGCTTTTTTTGCCTAGTGCAGGACAAAAAACTGCCGTGCAACATAGAAGATCGAACGCTGATTTAATGACGGATAAATTGTTTCGGCGGCAAAAAAGAAGTTCGTGCCGTCCAAGCACTGCCACAAAGTACAGACCGGCAAATCGGACCACCAGCCGCTCCACCGGAGCTGGCGCTGGAGCGCCGATTGCGTGCGAAAAATTGCACACGCTCTTTGCGAGACGCCGATTCTCACCTGGCCCCTTCTGCGCTCCAGTTTCGGTGCGATTTCCACTCATGTACGACTTCCTGCGGTTGAGGACAGATTCGCTGGGCGCGCGGGAGAGAACTTTCCATGGCAAATCGTCCACTGAAGAAATAATGCCCGTTTCAGCGGCCGCAAAAAATCGTTAACTTATTTGCACTGAACGTGAAATCGCACTTCGTAACGTCTAATTAGACTTGCCGCAGTCACAGATTTGGATATATAAATTTCGCATTTTTTCGTTCAAGTCGTAACAGGCTTGATTGTGGCTTCTGATGTACATTCAATGTATCAGTGTCAGTCTTTAATAACACCTTGAGTGAGCAGTATGTATTGAGTACCAAAAAAAAAACAAAAAAAAACGAGTGTAGACGCCCGACGATGTCTAACCGCGGCCATTCAGAGGAGCGCCAGGCTTTGTAATTTCAAACAATGATATAATTACACATCGTAAGCACTTATACCGATTGCACTGGCTTTCTTTAAATTACGCAGAGCAAATTTACACTGCACATCTGGATATTAAATTTTCCCGCCCAGTTGTTTTCATATCTACGTCTCAGTGTGCCAAACATAAAACATCGACACCTCCAGAATAAGTGGTTATCATTTGGTGGAGTCTGAAATGAATGCATTAATGTAACGGATTATCTTATAATCCATCGCAGAAGACAAAATTCTGTTATTGCAAAATAAAGAAACAGGATTTTATATTCCAATAAAAACGATTTAAATTCTTCTTGTTAACCACATAAAAACTGAATTATTATCCAAGTATCGAATAATGATGCTGGTTTTTTTGAAATGTTTTGTGGTAATTCTGAAACTTGTATGGAAAAGTTTATCGAAGTATTATTTTACTGTTATAATAGCCTTTTATAGGAATGATAATGCATGCATGCAGAACATTTTTCTTCTGATATCGGAAAAATGTAAAGAAAGAAATGAAGTATTCTTTTTTGTTTTGAATTGACTGTACATGAGAGATAAAAAATTAACAAGTAAGTCTTTTGAAAACAAGATATCTTGATTTTGATTACTGACCTAGCTAAAATCGGCATGGAAACCGGTTACTTTAAGCTTCTAAAAGGATGCTATATTCATAGGTAGAAATCAATTCGCAATACTTTCTTTTTCATTTCATGCTCTTTGCTGTATATCCTGTTTATTGATTCAAATTTGAAGGTTCGATATTTTTTCGACATGAATAATAAGGTTGGAAAAAATAACCGCAATTGAATCCATCACAGTGTAACACCTCTGCGCATTGTTCAGCTTGAAATTGCCAGCGGTCAAGCATCACGCTTAATGCAAATTTGCGTTTTTTGAAACTTTGTCGACTCACGCATGTGATCCTTAAGATTATTGGGTTTGTGTAACGTAAATTAATAGTCGATTAATTTTCGGCTGTTTTTTTGTCGTTTTTCGTCCCTTTTTTGTTACATTCAACCAGCAATTGGTTTTTTGCTTCTGCTTTAATATACTTTATCCCAAAGCTCGTAATAACCTTGCAACGATTCCATTTAACATATGTCCATAAAACTATATAGTCGTGGTAACACGAATAAAAAAAGCTGACGATTTTTGGAAAACTGCTTCGAAAGAGCTATACCTAATATTTTTCGTGTTAGAATGTGGGGATAATTAGATTCGTATTCCGCTATTCTTGGTCCAATTTAAATCAAACTCGACGAGTTGCAACGAAGACTAATCGTTCCTGCTGAACAAAGATGGTAATATGCTATGAACGTTTCTACCTGAGTGCCTGTTTCTCGAGGTTTTGACGGAACGAAATCCGCCAATGAAAGTAATCTTAAAGTTTCATAGTAACGTGTGATTCATCAGCGCAAATTCCAAGTGCCCAAGATTTTCGTGGCTCTATTAATTTTATACATTTTCAATTGTAATCTTAATTTAAAAAGAATTTATTTCTGAATTCATCAGTCACTGATTTTCAGCTGATTATTTATTATTGCTGAGAGCTCCATGAAATTTATTACAAAAGAAATTAATGCGCACCCTTGAAAAATATCAATCATATATTCTCGCCTTTATATGAATATAAATCTCATTAAAAATTACGCAGAAACAAGGCCGACTTGCGTGATCGGACGAAATAATTAAAGGCGATGATAATAACAAGAGCAGGAGAAAAAAATGCTACGCCAACAAGTCGCACTGGCAATTTCATGCAACGCATTTTTGATGTAACGTGTTTCGCATATATCGCGACCAAGAAAACATCGTGTCGTTATTCATCCGGCGCAATCGTAAAAATGATGATACTCGGGCTAAACTAATATCTAATTTTTCGTCGTAGTTGTTTTATACCCAGGCCGGCGCAGCGCAGTACGCCACCTGTAAAAACACGGCTTACGATCGGCGACTTATATTTATTGTAATATGAAACACGTGTACCAATGCAGCGCTCCTTTAGAAAAAGTTCGGCTGAGCCGAAACGTGATAATTACGACGCGACTTCTCGGGACGATATGTGGTGTCAGATTTATTTCGGCTTCGCGTATGTTTTCGTTGATTCTCAGTGATACTAAAATAGATGCAAGCAACTCGAACGATACATCATTAATGTTTTGCGAGGAAAAGGAGACTGACAATGCTTTGATTCTGATGGTGATGAATTGATCGTTTTTATGGTTCGAGCCGGAGGGAAATTGTGCCGTTTTTATTTCACACCAATAAAGACGGTGCGATATAAAGATACATCACGATGCATGCAGCATATAATGTAGCGTCTACTTTCCGACAGTGTTACAAATATATTTGTAATACTTTGAACAGAATATATTAATTGATATTGTTGAAAATGACGAGTGACTTGCGAATGCTCCCGAATTCGAAATCAATGTTTGGACGGTTCGATCTCGCAGAATCGAAAAAATAAAAGTGATGGTAAAGAATGACGATTCGCTTGCACCACAGGAGTCCGGCTTCAAGAAAATAAGCAAACTTCTCACATAATTCATTCGGTCGGCCCGAGGCCCTGTTTTCGCTGCTGAACGAATACAAATAGAAATCATTAATAGTTTTGTTTCACCGGCCCAACTCCGGTTAAACTGCCCCATAATGATTGCCTAATGATTTTTCGAACGCCACAGTTCTTCTTCGCTTTGATTTGATGCAATTTCGGTGCTTTCATTGATGTCAAATTCGATTCAAAATCTTTTACTACCAATTTAATCGCTTTTATGTAAACAATGTCTATCAGATAAACTGAAATTAGCACATATTAGAAGAAATGTATAAATAGCTTTCTGTTGTTTAATCGTCTAGTGTATCTGCAGAATCCATTGCCGTCAACCAAATTTAATATGGCCTTATTTGATTTTGCTACAAATTTATCTTGTCTCATAAAATCGCACATTTGTCTTATCTATAG
This sequence comes from Psix sp. ZL-2020, assembly GCA_022817045.1. NCBI lineage: Eukaryota > Metazoa > Arthropoda > Insecta > Hymenoptera > Scelionidae > Psix > Psix sp. ZL-2020. The sequence goes on from JABFQD010000424.1 coordinate 23,688, forward strand.
CCTTATCTTCTATTATGTATTATTTATTATTTTTATGATGACTTAAAGTACTGCGTTGATCATATCTCATTACCTTATCTCAAACATGGAAATAAATGTTCCTAGATGAAACCATATGTAAGATTTATATAGAACGAGGTTTTACTTCATTTCCAATTTACGTTTTTGTAATGTGTCATATGTAATTCTATACATAAAAATGAACAAAACAATAGTTGTGCGAATGAAATGTAAATTTCTGCCTGTATTCATTGTTGATTATAAATTATATTCAAGCATTGATAATTATTTGGTTATTTACATCAGAATGTATTTAAATATTAATTTATTATGCGTGTGGAAATTCAAAAGCGTTTTGGTATTAAAATATGAAATATACTAGTTCATGACCCTTAAATTAAATATTTAGAAAAATTCGATAATTATATCAAAGTAATTTATTAATAAGATTGAACAACAAAAACGCACTTATGTGAAACGGTAAACATTCAAATTTATCACAGTGAAAAAGTATCGATTAAATCATAAAATAACCTAAAATTTATATGATATTATTATTACCATGCATTGATTAAACGTAATGTTTACTCTTACGATTTTAAATTTGTAATTATTAAAATTTAAACGTTAGGTATATAACCTTACGTATTTTTTCCAAATATTACTATACTTGCATTCTTATTAATTTTCACACAAAAAATCATAGAAAATATTGATTAAACACGAATATTTCAATTTCTGTTTCAGGTACTCATCAAACATCTTATTTGACCAAAGCAAATTTACGCAGAAGGCATTTCCGTAAGAAATCTTTTTTTCCAATTGTGCTGCAAACGTGCGACATTTTTATCGGCAAGTAAACACGATGAAAAAATAACGTAAAAGAGGACGTTGAAAATTGGAAAAGCAATCTCGGGCCGAGACCGGGGCGTCATCGCGTACAGTACCTGAAAATACTTCTCCCATGAGACATGACGGAATGAACGCGTCAGCGTATCGATCAATGACACAAACGTTTTGAACAATGCCTCCCCGTTTCTTTATTGCAGTCATCAGTCATTCAGTATAAATATTAAATTCGCTAAAAAACGCAGCCAGTCGCAGTTAGTCGGGTGGGGTCGAAGTTGCAGCGTCAGCCGCGTAAACAAAGCCTCAACGCTGCCTTGACAGCTGACCGATCCAAGCTCCGTCTGTAATCCCGATTCCAGTTGCTCTGCAATTTTCGATCCTATCGTCACGCCGTGAATCACATTATTGTACCTAAAGTTCCAAACATTTTTACACTTCGATTAGCCATTGTTCAAATTTATGGAGCTCCAATTCTACTCCAAAACTACTTCAAGTCTTAGAATCAACTCGACCAGAATTTTCAACTCAACCTTACCCTAGCTAAGAGAATGAGAAAAATGGTCGCGGGTGATGGTTGCCTGATGCTATGATTCTCAGAGCGTCTTTGAATCTCAAACTTTTCACCCCTTTAAAATATTTTTTTTTTCAAATCTTTTACTAGTCGCTTTGCATTTCTATGCGTGACATGAATTTGGGACAGTCGGTGGGGCGATCGAGCTCCGCCCAAAGCAAGGGGTGGTTCTTTCGCACCCCTCACCTAGGACTCCGAAACGTCCAACGAATCCACATGACGAATTTCTATTCCCTGTATTATACTTTTCTGAGGTGACATTTTTAAGACCTAATGATGATCAACGACAAAGCACTTAGATGTTAAAATGAAAAGAATTTATTGGAAAAATATACACATTTGCTAAACCTTTTAGAAAAGTTTTACGTCATCACAACGCAATCATAACGATGATGTAGTTAAACCAATGAAACCAAATTATTATGCATTTTGCAAAATGCGATCTAACACGAGATTTGAGTTGGGTTTATTTGAAATTCGTATTGGAATTATTAGATTTGCATCGATGCGCATAGGCAATGGAAATATAAGGCTAATTCGGTTGACAAATTAGTCAAATTAATAGGGATTATTTATGGCAAACAGCGGTAATCAGAGGTTAACTGGATTAAAAACGCAGCTACGGTGAAATGAGCCGTGAGATTGTGGTGCGTTGATGTAATTTACAAAGACAGATGGGTATAAATATAACTGCTTTGTACTCTGTGCGTCACAACGTATCAATAAATTGAGAAAAAAGGGACTTTTTGTTTCGTGGCGTGCAAAGCTTTGCGCATACGTGTCATTACGCGCGAACAAAACTCAGCGAAGAGAGGATGAAGAATAAATGCATAAAATTAAAGTGCATTATACTAATGCGAATACGTAGTTCATTAACGCTCACGCTGACGCGCAAAACCCTGTATATGACTCTAAAGCAGAATCGAAGAACAAACGAGCGCAATAATCAAATGGCGTGGCATAATTGAAACAGGCTCGCAATCGTTGAATTGAATGAAACGGATACCGGCTTCATGTAAATTAGGCGCAATATTATGCTTTACGTTAATCGTGCAATTATTCATAAATTGATAGCGCTGTGTTGCCAAGAAAAAGAAACGTACTCTAATGATTCGATGCTAATCAAGACCTTGTTTTGAATACTGCCTTGCGATAGAAAAAATAATTTCAAACGTAGAAAGGTCGCATCATATGAAATTACCATCATCATTACGGTGCTTTATATGCGAGTTATCATTAAAATCTATTTCAACAATAAATTTCTCATAGAAAGATCTTCTGATTGTGCTGACAATTATAACAACGTGGAGAAATATAAGCAAATGGGTGTCCAAAATGTTCATGTATATGTGATGTATATTATTGCTATGGTAAATACTTACGGATTGCAAGGTATATTATTTGTATACATTAAAGCATTTTTATAAGTTTCTGAAGTAAAAATTAGTAGTTATGTGTATGCTCATACACAGCTATTCTTTTAAATTATTTATTATGTATCGATTTATACAGTCAACATATCGTTAACGTATTAAAATGATTAGATAACATACAATATACATTATAATATATATATGATTTAACTTTTCATATTTATATATA
>JABFQD010000425.1:0-26706 GCA_022817045.1 Psix sp. ZL-2020
CTAACATATTATATATTAATGAAATTAATATATATATAGATATCAAGTTAATTTTAACTACAGCTTTCTTGTAGCATATATCAAAGATTAATAAATTTAACTTGCATATCTATATATATATTAATTTCATTAATATATAATATGTTAGTGAATTTAATGTATTAACTTTTATTTTTTAGTAATTATCTTATTAGCATTTATTTATAATAAAATTTTCCAAATGAAGTATATAAAATTTATCGCTACTGGGAGTTGTATTATTTTTAAATGAAGTTTTTACAGTTTCTTTAAGACTTTATTTTTAATTTCTTTGTAATAAAATTTTTAATATTACAATAATGAAATAAGTACAGTATTAAGATTAAGGAAATATGCATGCAAATTTATTTGAACAGTGAAATGTATGAATATAACATTGTGTCAGAAATTTTATACATTGAAAAATTACCGCTTGCAAATTTTCCAAATTGATAGGCTATGAAAAACTACAAATTTAAGTTCCATTAATTTAAATTTTATTAATAATTCATTTTATTAAAATATCATTATAATGTATAGATGAAATTACAATTATTATGAACGATTATAAATATTTTTTAATTTAAATTTTATTGTTTCAAAAATTAAAATTCAATTGAATTAGCAAACCTAATATTAAAAGGTTAAAAATATTTATCATGCGTTAAGTGAAGTTTTTAATCGTTTCCATGAAACGATTATTTTTATTTTATTCTTCTTAATTTTAATCATAAGATATCCTAGAATTCAAAATATGAAAAAATGAAATTTCAATAAATAATAAATGTATATAGAGGTAATTAAACAATATATAAATGTTGAAATATTAATTTAATTATTTTATCTCTATAAACAAATTGAATATTTTTATTTGTGAGCTGACTTAGAATATAATTCGTTTTTAGACGTTTTTTCGAAAATGATAACTAATGTTTAACAATCTTTGCATAAGCATACAATCAAAATCAAATGAATTTATTCGAAAAGATTGCCTAAAAATTAAATACAACTTAATTATTATATCATTTAAAATAATTAAATTATCGAAAATGCGTTTATATACAGCTTTTATATGTATTCATTTTTATATTTATTGTTATATTTGTATAAATGTTATTATAAGCGAGTTAAACTTTCTTGAAATTAACAACATGAATCCATATTATATTTTGCATTGTTTACCTTCAAATATTTTATCCTGTTATAACATCAGAAGGCAAGTTACTGAGCCCTTCTTGAACTTATCATATGTTCATATACTAACGTAATTTGTTCAAGGTATGATTATCTTCTAATCATTAATTACTATTTTTAAAGATGTATTTAGTTGTTTTTGATCTTTTAAAAACCAATAAAAATTTGTCGTAAAATGATAATATACCGACGAAAAAAAATTTTGAAAAACGCCTTGAAAATAAAGAATCCATTAATCGACCGATAATACGACCACCGTGCATTTTTACCATACATCGATACACCCAAACCTTTGGCATCACGCCCATACCGCGACACCCAAAAAGATGGCGCCAAGTTCGATAATGTGACGTCACGGAGAAAGGCGGGACGCGGCATGTGTTCGATTTGAATGGACCGTTGAACCGGCCGGCACTTCGCGTACGGCTGTCGCGACGTCTGCAGCGTCACAGCCCGGTCTCTCATTCGTTCGACGAAGTTGTGGAAAATGGTTCGCCCGAAGCGGCGATTCGCATCGCGCATTAGATGCCTTTTTTGCAATTAAATATTGTGTTTTTGAATTTGCAAGTCAGAAAGTAGCGAAAGAATCCAAATTAAAAATTAGAAGAAAAAAATAAAGCACAAAAATAATAAAAGCACGATCGGTGCGCAGGTGTGGTGGTGGAGTTGATGAGGCAATGGCAAAAGTTGGGTTTTTCTTGTTCTGAGTGTTATGTTGTGCGCGAGTGTGCTGGCGAGCCCGCATAATGCCGTTCGTGATTCGCAAGGTAGAGCCGCGGTATGTGTGCCGGGGGCACGTGCCCGAAGGCCCCGCGGCCCAAGGCCTGCCGGTTGGCGCCGAACTCGAGGCCGTGGCGAACGGAGCCCTTACGGCCTCGCTCAAACAATTGGCGTCCTTGATCGCCAAAGCAGAAGACATCTTCGCGGAGCTCACCGCGGAGGTCACATCGCTAGCCGACAGGAGTGGACTTCTGCGTCAGCGAATCGACCACGTCCAAACCAAACTCGAAACCATCGATCCTAAGAAGATCCCAGTTCGTAAGTATACATCGGAACAAAACTCATTAGATGCTGGAAAAACTTTGGCATTTAAACCGGATGATTTCAGCACTTTTGTCCCATTTAACGGCATTTAGGCACAGCTGTTGGACAGGTTGAAGAACGCAGGGAAATCTGATTGTTTTCTGTCTTTCGGGAGTACAATTCTATTGTGAAAATTAGTTCGAATTACTGTACAAAAGAAAAGTTTACTTTATAAGGATAGAACTGTTAGTTGAAGTTTCAGAGTAAATTTATAAAATTAACTGTAATTTGATATCAGTATTACCAAATTATGTAACGCAGGTAGTAAGGTGATTTTTATAGAAATGAACAAAATTGCCACGGGTAAAAATGTTGATCACTGGAAGCATTTCTTTTGATGCAATTGTACAAGAAATATAATTATAAGAAAAGAAATGTATTCTCGATGCCAGTGTATTCAACAAAATCACATCCCAAACACGAAACAATCTATTAAAACACAAAGAACTCAGTCATTCCATTCAAATCATTCTTTACGCTGCGTTCCTGCAGCGAAAACGTCGTTTCTCTCGACAATTCCAATTCGTCGAAAAGTGACAAACCTGTAACCTCATGCCGGCACCATCAACATCAACGAGTCAGACACGAATTAAATTTAACGAGCCCGTCAGCGACTTTATCGTCCTCATACTCCGGCTGTCCGTTCATTTTTACGCTTATGCTTTTGATGAATAAAAGCGTCTTGGCATCTCGTGACGTCACAGCGCAACAAACCTGTCGCAATGTGTTGATAAAATTTCATAGATAATGATGTTACAATTGGAGAAAAAAATAGTCCAATACTTAGTATCATTATAAGACTAAGAGACTCTAAATAAATAGGCAATTTGAACTAAGTGCTGGACAATCGTTTCTCCGATTAGCCAATGTTCGTATCCTGAAAAAGAGCTGGACAATGAACCAATCAACTGTCAATTCGATTCAATCAATCGCAATTGAAATAATGCTCTCGCACTCGCAGATACGGAAATATCGGGTTGCATAACCTATAGGAAGATTCACCGGGTTTGGATAAACACGAGGAACTGTTAGCAATCACTGTCATTTACGCTCGGTATGTGTACGTTGCAGCAGCCAATCACCTTAACATTGTGGTTATGTCGAGAATTGTGTCATGCGAAAAGACACGACATTATGAGTGTGGATAAAGAACAATGACGGTTAGCTTTTTCAAAAATGATATTCCGCTGATAATCACGCATGAATAATTCAATGTCACGTATCTATGCGAAATTAGAAGATACGTCGCGTGCAAGCCGAGAGAATTAACTGTCCGTATTATTCAACTATAATCTTTTACATTAATACTTAATACTACGAGTCGTTTTTTTCAAACTCAACCTAAATTAATACGAACTTAACAGACAGATACTATTTCAACTCACAAAAAGGGGTAGATTGTCATCCTAATTTATCCGCTTTATCCGGAATTTCGCCGTTGTACAGCAATTTTCAGCTGCACGGTAATATCCAAACAGCCTCAGCAATCCCTTGTTGTACAAAGGAAAATGTTCTTCCGATTATATTCGTTGCAAAACCAACTTTACCTAGCGATTCAAATCATCTCTTTTAATGATTGCTGCTTCGTATAATCAGCATTAAATAACGAACCATTGCGATATGTACCGATCTCTAATGCTGGAAGTATGATAATAAATATGATGGATACAATGCCGTAGAAAAATTACCAGCAATTTGTACAGTTGGCAGCATCGGGCTGCGCCGAAACTGATTTGAATATAGTACACGTTTTTGAGCGCATCGTAAAACAGCGCAGAGGTTTCGCAGAGTCCAGGCTGAAATAAAAACGTTTACCTGACGAAGCGTGGGAAAGCGAGACACAACCGAAAGCGAGTCTGGCCGAGAAGGACAGAGGGATTATCCTCTCCCTTACGGATCGCGCCGACAAAGATGCGACTGTTGATCCGTGGTTGCCAAGGAAACACCAGGCGCTCTCTTGGTTCGATGAGTATTGAGATTTTGTTGCATAAACGCCGTCCCTGCGGTCAGTGTTATTCGGACACTCGGCCGGGCCCGAGCAATCAATAAGCCACGAGCTGGGCCCGCCGGCCAATCAAACGGAATCCGAACTGGTCGCCGGCTGAACCAGTTAGACCGCTTTTTAATCGCCGCAACATTGACTCGAGGAATTTTCAAATCGCCGCAAAATCATCGCAACCGCACCATTGTTTTTCTCGCCTCGGCGAAACCGCGCGCGACTGTCGCATCATGAATTTTGAGCGGTGCAACTTTTTTACCCGCAACTGGTTTCCCCGCGGAACTATCTCATTGGTCATCTTCATCTGTTCAAGTTTTTCTCGATCGCACGTTCGATGAATCGCAATAGCAAAAACTTTTCCACTATTATTTCCAACAAGGCGTTGTATTTATCTTTAAATCATGTTGAAAAACTGGCAAATTAGAATTGGCATGTTGATTAATCAAACTATCCAAATTCGCACTCGCCAGGCAATGTGTTTTAGCTTACCTCTTGCCTTAATATGAGAAATTCAAAATGAGCAATCGCGATCCGAGTCGATTCGTTGAATTAGAACGCTTTCGGTGAAAAGTCATTCGAGCGGGCGTTTCATTTGTTTCGAGCGTGTAAGACAAAGAGTTAGAGTATACTATTTTCATTTGAGTGGAGGAAGATTGTTATTCGAATGATTTATTAGTTAAAATAGTCGGACGGGAAAGTGACTTTCGACAGAGTTCAAACAAAAAGTCCGATTCAATTAGTCCGAATGTTGCGTAACGAAACCAGATTCGTAACTCACGATTAACACCTAGCGCAATTAACATAATATATTGGGCCGATAAATATCATCTGGGATCGGCGGCGACGATGTAATGCATCACGTGATAATTGCGCGGAAAATAATTATCCCCGCGGAATAAACTACAGCGTCGATTCGGTTACGTAAAAATGGCCATTGCAAGGATGCAATGACCTTCAATAAATTCCAGCATATTGCCGACATGAGTTGTTGAACGCGTCACGCTCGGCCAGCGGAACGACCAAACAGACCTTACTACCGTCTTCCGACTCTTTTCTTTCTTCAATCAGAGGCCCTTTTTCGAATTACGACGCATGTTACGCGCTTATTATTATGTATATAAAACGTGAGCAAGATAAAATGTGCTCCCGCACGAGCTCGTTTCGCCTTTACTGCATGAAAAATTCCCCCATCCATGCTCCCCACCCTCCCTGCCCCCTCCCCTCTCTAGTCACGCGCACGGCGATTATTCAACGAGTAGGTGGATATAAAAATTATGTCACCTTATCTATTTTGTATACTGACGAATAGCTCAGACAGAGCGTTTTTATTTTGTAACACCTTTCCTCAATCGACCCTTCAGATGATGCTTTTTCAGGCGTTTAATCTTAGACAGTTTAAAATGAAACATGTTATTTATAATTCACTCTGGAGTATAATTTCATTTGGATTAAGAACAAATGTTTGATTACCAAAAGAATCTAAATCCCAAAGAGATACATCTCGCAAATGTTTATTTTAGAAAGTGATGTGATTCGCGGTTAATATTTCGCGTCAGTTATTTAAGTATTTAGCAATAAAAAAGCCCAAACGATGAGTAAAAAAGGATGCAAAATTGAATTGGTTCGTCGAAAGCTATAGTAAAATGGGGATGCTTGGTCATTCTCATTTTTTGCCTAGACCTATGTGACTTTTTTATAAGCCCGTAGCTATCGGGACATTTCAGCTGTATTTACATACAACTTTACGGATGCAAATGGGTTTCGCTTCTTCTTTTTAACCGATCACAACTAGACAGATAGGCCGGGAGATACGTGCTAGTGAAATAGCAAACGTGCAGGCGCGTTCTATGGCTTCCATCGGCAAACAGCTGAGGCTTCCTGAAGTGAGAACGCCACCCCTGAGGTGCCTTCCTAGTTGCTGCAAAGTCTTATGCGAGGTCGCTAAACTTGTCTCGCAAAGACTACTCGCACGACAAAGCCTGTGGTCAAATCCCGTAAGCGAGTCCATTGCATTACCCAGACGCTCGCACTAATACAGACTCTAACGTCTGAGTCAGATACCTCCCGGAGGATTCTGCTCAACGATGGGAGTTTACGTTTCCGATGGGAATTCGTGCGACGGTTTGCCGCCACTTCAGGTTCACCGACTCTGAAGTAAATGTATTCATATAATGCGTTTGGCCCTAGCAAAGTGTTTCGAATCGATTAATTTGATCATGCTATGCGAGATGATGCTTTTACTAGTATTTGTTTTTTCCTATACATATTAAAAGTTGAGTGCGTTACGTACTTCACGTCAGCATAACACAAAATCTGACGCGAGGTTTTGAAACAAGAAAGAATGCTTTTGTGAGGATATATATAAATATACTGTAAGGGCAAACTATTGCTTATGTCATAAAAATATCTTTTATTGCTATAGAAAAGCTGGTGTTATAGGATTATATCAAATTCCAATTATTCTTTTCGATGAAGAAAACTTGTTTGAAGAATCGAAGATGACAAACATCGACCGGCATCGTTGAACGTGAGGCAAAAAGTGATACCTAATGATCCAGTCGATGAGGTCAGAGAATTGGAAATGTTTGATGAAGAGTAGATTAAATGTATCAATGAATCAAGGCGTTGAATAGTTAATAATTATGCTGCATGTAATGTTATGCATATTGGATGAATCAACGACTTTCCTAAAAAACCTGTCGATCTCGTTTCATAATGTGTATGCATAATGACACTGACCCTGAGTTGGCTAATTCCTTGTTTAAATAGCCACTCCGGCAAAGACCAAACGTCTTGAAAATGCTGTTTCTGTCGGAACCTGCATAAAACATGTCATATAGAAAGCACTTGAACTCAAAGAATCGTTTTGTTAAGACGCTGGAAATGGCTCACACATCCGGGACAAAAACTGTCGCTTGTGAGCAAACACAACGCGACGAGATAAGTCGTCACTTGACACGCTTTTTAACTAGCGAATTAAGAGATGACAGGAAATATTTTCAATTTCCCTCGGGCGTCCGAAAATATCTCTGCAGCCACGCAGCATCTGCTTGCTGATATGCCCAAACCAAAGCACCACCGAAGGGTGTCTGAATCATAAAATAGATGCAAGAAAAGGCCAGTATCTTTCTTATTCTTTCTTTTAGAAAGAGTAAGTTTTATCTCATTGCAAACAATGAAGATAACATAGTCGTCACCCTCTGTCCTTAAGTAAAGTTTTGAGGTTAGGAACTATTGTTTAGCCCTGCACGAAATGATTCTAAGCCAGAAAATTTGGCTGGTTATTTGAAGTGCAGGGTAAGAGCATACGGTAACCCTATCTAGAATTACCGGACGAATTCTTTCAACCAATAGCACGTGCGAAAAGAATCGAGCATAATCGTGGAGCTTCCCCTCGGTACTCGTCTAGCAGTTGCTACCGGAAGTAGGCTCGCGCGAAGCCAGCGAGCGACAAAACAAAGGATGTTTCACGCAGCGAGGCGGGAAACCCTAGCGAGTGGGCCATTACTTTTACTGTCGCACGGCCCAGTTTCACATTTTATAATTTATTTCACCGTTTGATTATTATCCTTGCGACCGGAACAGGCCTTGTAAGGAATCTATATCGAGATATCGTCTACAGTTAATCTATGGTCCCCATTCGGGTCTCGTTGCAACCATTCGAGAAAATGGCTTTGTCAAATGAATTGAACCAATTCTCCCGAAGAGACTTCATAAATGTACGTCTGCGAGTTCAAATTACAAGTGGCGCCAGAAAACAAATCTCCACCAAAGTTCGTCCTGGAGTTCTGACGAACCACTTCCGAGTCCTGGTCGTCTGTCCGAAACCGCGTCATAAATTACTTCGGGGAGTGAGGAGAACAAGCAACTTTACAAATACAGAGTAACAACACTAGTTCTAAACAGCTGCTGCTCATTTACAGCTGCGTTACGCCACTTCCTTGACCTCAATCATAAACTATTCTTCTAAGAACTTTTCAAAGGATTCAAATGTAGTTAAGATATTGCAGATGATAGAATAAATGTGCGGCACTAATTCATTTTTTTCTCCTGCCCATACTAGTTACCTTGACATTGGTGTTAGACTGTTGAAATTCTAAATAGCCATGTTAAGTGAGAAGGTGGATATGCAAATTAACGAAGCAGCTTTTGGCAGACGTAATTACTTATCACGCAACACTCGAATAGTTATCAGGTGTTCGTTGATTGGCTGAGCCCACCTGCCAACAATTTAGTCAAGCCAATGACTTTTAAAACAATTATTCGCGATTTTTCATGTTCACCCCTTCCTGATGGGAAAGCAAAACCTTTTAGCAGTTAAAGATTTTAAATTACCGGTCTGCTCGAAATGTGTGCAATTTAACTAATTTGAATGAGTTACAATGGACAAATTTCTTTATCAACTCTCTGTCGCTTTTCGTCTCTATATTTTTGTTGACAGTTGACAGAAAACTCAACTTCGTATTAAATTTATTATCCATCTATTGATAAATTTCTTGTTAATAGAATGAAAATAAAACCTCCTATATTGGAATATAATTCAAATATTTGATAATATTTGAAGTAGCTTGTCGAAAGGAATATCGGTGTTTTTCAGAGGACGGAAGACAAATGAGTGTTTAGCAGACACTGAGGGTAGTTACGTAGAGGGTCGAGGCCACTGGTAGTGTCTGATCACGCGACGGCGACCTCGGGTTATTGACATGGCCTTAAACTTATGCACATGTACATGCCACAAAAGCCTCCAGCAGATGCCGGTCAAAATAGTCTGGTCGGCGGGACGAAAAATGAGAAAAACAGCGCTTACACGGCAATTACTTAATTAACTGGTGCAGAACAATAGACCCAGAGCGCGTCTGGCGTAGCCATAAATTTCAGTCGATTTGACATGGGGGTTAACTTGTTATACTTATTGGCCTAATCAGCTAAAAGTGGCCTCCTTAACTGTATAATCGAGTCCTCTATGGAAAAGCTATTATTCTCTATTATATAGTTGAATGAACGTTTTCGTCTCTTTTTTGTCGACGGAAACAAATTTCAGACACGGTGGTTTTTTTTCAAGAATTTCCCGACTGAGTCTGCGGCAAATATGTACCTATTATTTGATCGAATCGTGACGGGAATGAAGATTGAGAGGTGTATTATTGAAGGAGTGTTGGTGGTCGAACGAGAATGCATTCGAACGACGTCGAGACAACTCGAGTCGAGTCATTAGCGTTTCGGTCGGCAGAGATCAAAGAATACTCACCAAGTGGAAAATTCGTCCGCTGAATAACTAAGTTTCATTTATCCGCAGTTTGATCGATTGTGGAGACTACAGTGAAAATGATCGACGAACGTTTTCACTCCCAAGGTTAACTGTCTTTTAATTGTAGAAAATACGTTTAAATGAATTGTTGGAATTATCTACTCGATGTGTTTGCATTTTTTTCTTTTGAAATATCGCAGATCATAAATGTTTTGTGCTTGCTGTGTCGGATTGGTTCATACGTTTTCTGAGGAAATGAATTGCTGATGGCGTAGCGGAAATGTTGACACATCTATTAATACGAGAAACCTTTCTCAAGCCAACAGCACTTCGTATTGACGTTTCCCTGTAGACTAGAAAATTGGAAACATTGTCATCGTCAGGAAAATGAAGTCGCGGGAGAAAATCATTTTCGTGAGCAGTTTTGATGAATAAAAATGACATCGAACGAACAGTGACAACAAAATATAATTTTTCCTTTGTTTAGGGACCGACCGAAGCGTCCATCCATAAGTTCATGTAATCTTCAGAAACCATCTCTTCTATTTCCACGTCATTACTCGGGCGAAACATTAATGCCACATAAAAGCAGACGACCTCGCTCTTAAATAGATTTTTTCCGAAACTTGGCCGTAAATGAATATCTTCTCACAATCACACATCCAGCCACTTCTTTGTCGACTTTCAAGATTTCCCGATAAAGGAACCAGGACAATATATCCGTTTCAAAAGTTTCAATTCCATTCAAACTTTATGTTCGTTTACTTTCAGTCCTAATAAATACGTGTCAAGCCAAAGAGCGAGCAAAAGAGCGCGCGAAATCGAATGGTTATTCCTCGAATTTGTGGAATATTGTGGCAGATTCCCGCCGCGACCTCCCTAATGAATAAATTCGAGCCGATCAAAATTCACGTGGACGATCCAAAGTGTGTCAGTCGAATGGCGCAACGAAAATGTTTCGGGTACATCAAATATTCCGCGTGTGTCTCCGGTGGGGATCGTATAACCGATTCGAGAAAACGCGCTACGTGATAAAAATGTCGTAAGCACGGGAAATTGGCAGTGTGCGAAATTTTAGCTCTCTTGGTTGGAACAATTCACCCCTTTTTAAGCAGAACCCACGCTAAAGGGCAACCCTTTGGTGAAGAGGACGCACATGCTCTCCAACCTGGTCGTCGTTAACTTCATTGTTATTTGATTATTGATGCCACGTGACACACATGTCGCATCTCATGAACGACGCTAATCCGATTATGCAAATACACGTGGGCGATCGCGACCAAGAGAAACAAGTTGCACGCTCGAAAATAGTTACCATTCCGTTAACTTAATGCTCTTTGACAATTTTATCGCAGCAAACGTAATAGGATCTTCTAAGTCACTAGGAAGAGATTCCGTGATTGCTTAATTAGAATTATGGGATTAAGATAGCGATATTTCTTGTCTCGTTCATCCCGGTTTTCATTTCTCGAAGGTATTTTTCTGGTAAAGACATTCTATAAATCATTGCAGATCGTAATTTCAAAAATAAATTTTATCAGAATCATACAAATCCTTCGTAGAAGATTTACCATAAAATAATGTAAAGAGTTAAGTTCCGTTTCATTGAAACATTTACGGTTTATATTTATATCAAGTCACTTAAATCGTTCTTTTTAAACATCTTCTAGAAACCTCTATACGATCTTCTCACAAGGCGTCGTCAATAACACCGAATGACACTTAACAAGCAATCTCCATAAGACAATTTAATTCGACCATTAAACACATATGTTGCATCAGTCATTACAACGCGTGAACATTCGCAGAGGTCCACTCGGTGATCGACAGCTTCCGATTTTCGTGGCATGCGGTGTACCACATGTTGCCGAATCGTAAGTGCAGGTTGCAAATTATTCGGTACGAATTATTTTGTCGGCCACGTGTTGGTTCGAATATTATCGAAAAGACACGTGCGCAGCTTCAATGGGCTGCATTTTTTTTGCTTTGCAACTTATCAGCCGACACAGCAGATCGTGTCGCACGTCCGTTGACTTGAGTTCCCCGCGTTACAGCAATGTGGGTCAAAGGAGCCGCAAAAACATGTCGATCGATCTGTTATTGTGCGAATGAAACCCAATATGAATAAAAGATACGCACGGTTTTCAATCTAGATAGTCTAATGCGATGCACACACCGCATCGGACAAACACCTCCGACACTAATGAAATGCAAATGAAGTCTGTTCGAGTTATCCAATTTTTCCAGAGCATCAATTTTACTGCATTCACTGAGATTTCATTCCAAATTACAAACAGGAAGTTGCAGATGCGCACGTTCTTGCGATACAAATAGTTTATCTTGAAAAACATCTTTAACTCTTCTTGTACCAGTGTCCAGTGTCTTGTTACCTGACGAGTTAATTTTATTTATGACTTTTCTTAGTTTCAAATGATAAATTATATTCCGTAACTTTTTCCTAACGTTAATTTACGTTCTGATTGAACTTTGAATTATTCATAAAAGATATATTCAACTGAAAACAAGCTTCAAATAAAACCGTCACCTCTATATACATAAAATTAAAAAATCATTCGATTCGCCGTATCATCCTGACGGAGTTGAAATTTTGCGCAATTCATCTAGTCTCTACTGTAAAAAAACAGAACGTTTAGTATGTGCTAAAAAAAGGTTTCAAATTCATACGAGTCCATTGTGTGATGCGAAGCATAATATAGAACACGAAACATAAATGACGGATGTGTATAATAGTACACTTCATTATCTGTCGCTGATGTGTGTATATACTGTTGCTGACTAAAGGACGAAACGCAGACAGATGTTATAGATCCGGTTGTCATTGAACTCTCGATTCGCCATTGTTCGTGGAAAGCAATTTTGCGGTTCTGCTACGCTCAACTCAATAAGATCAAATTGACGATGAATGTTTGCAAAATTATGCGACATGATTTTTTCGAAACCACGTGTCGGTCCGAATTTCACTTTTCTTTACGCTATCAGTTGCCGACCCTTAATTGGTTACTTTCGATCGATGTCGACTGATTAGCCGACTTTTGATCCGAAAAATACTTGGATGGTGGTCAGTTTTTTGCTACTCAACTGTGCTATATAATTCAAACATTTCTATACCTTGAAGATAATCCACATACCGTTGAACTTCTGCGCAATTTCAAACTCAGGCTTTCCATTCTTAAAACTACGTCTTGCACGTTTCTTCCTTCTTTTTCTATTTGAAATACGATACTCTGAATTTGTTTTGAATACCATCACGTAAGAAAGATGAAAACAACTCCTGTAATGTATTCATTTCAGTTGGCTGATCCAAATATCCTCTTGAATTTTACTGTATAGCTGATACAATGACGAAATCAATGTTTTTCTGCGAATAGGCACGCGCGATTGGTCAAACATCATAATTTTCATACGAATATCACATACGAATTTTAAATAAACTCTCTTATGCGTGATAATTTCACAATTATTTCAATGATAAATTGATGAACATACGTTTGAAATCAAATAAATATATTACAGTCAGTTTTCGAAAATATGGAACCAATTCGAATAAAAACATTTCTATTTCGTTTCTAAAACTATTTCGTTGACTTTGCTGTATCGAATTTAAAATATTAAATTTTATACTACAATGTTAGTTACTGTAGTATACTAAGTTGAGTTTCGTCAGAAGACTATAACATATGACCTCACGCAAATGTTTTATTTTTTGTCCAGACCGCCGAGCGGTTAAACGTGATCATCAAATTTCAACTCAATTGCAAAGCTCGATGTTTCAATCATTGAAACAGAAAAGTTTCAACATCATTGAACCGACGAGTTTTCTCACAGAGAGTACTAAATGGTCTACATTTGATTAATTTCATACAGATCATTCTTCAGATAGCCGAAGACTTTTCAAAAACCATTTCAATTTTGCAGTAAACAAAGTTGCGACACTGAACAAATTTATTAAATTAACATATCCATCTGTATACTATTTATTACAATAAAATGGTTCATTAAAATCAAATAATACACAGTGATATGAATTTTAAAAACGTTATTATGTATTGAATGTACTAATATATTAAATTTCATAAATTCTGTACGTATATGAAAATATAGAACCTTTTTACAAAAATGTATCAAAATTCAAATATAGCGTTTTTAATGATTTTGATGAATGAGCTTATGAATAAAAATGCATAGTCGTATATTAAAAATCTATCCGTCTCATAAAACAAAACAAAAATAGTGAGATAAAGTTGAGAAGTTGCCTTGTAGAACACAACATTAGTTTAAATGAGATTCGACAGTATTTTGGTAGACCTATGAATAAGAAGTAGGAAATGATTTCATTCTTATTACATGAAAATAATATCTCGCTCCGGGTCTTTAAATAAATGCTTCAAAGCCATGATTCATAGGACTATTGGCCAAATTTTCAGCGCCACCGGGTCTAAAATTAGTGGACATCAACAATTATTCAGTTCATAAGTCTGGTGGGCTTTTCACTTTTATTTACTTTCAGGTTTTGTGCATCGTTGACCCATTGGCCGAGGTCAAGCCAACATTGCATAAGCTCTGCTGGTCAGAAATTATTCGGCAGCACGCTCGAGATTAATTTTAAAGATACTCGCTCTTAATGGCTCTTATGCAGCAGTGCTTGGCACAGTCAACAAAATGTTTGTCGCAAACGAAGCTTAAGTCTAGCCACGCCACATGTAATTTGAGATTGCATAGGCTCATACCTGCCTTATTTCACCTTCCACTTGTATCAAGTTCAATTGCCGAATTACACTTAGCAGTTTAACATTAAAATAAATTTGACTTTCCAAGGAAATTGAAACTTGGAAGAAGGAAGTTATCTTTTGTAAATAAAGTAATTCTATTTTTGTCTTATTAGAATATTGTTTATTTCAGCACTAAGGTGATAAAATGAAAAACATCCAATTCATCCGAAAGATAAATTTTTATGAAGGCGAATATATCGAGTGAAAATTGAGTACTGATCCAGGACTCTTTTTTCGGTTTAAAAACAAGGCTTTACAAATAAGTACGTATGATAGGAGATCAATTTTCTCATGGTTACAAAGCACGTGCGCGCGTTAAGCTCCCACAGTTTTAACATCCTGTGCAGTCCCATTCAAGCGTTTTGGTAGTCAGCCGGATTTCTTCTTGTCAAACGAGTTTTATCGGAGCAATGTGTGAATAGTGCGAATACGCATCTCTGCGAAAAGCCGCTGCCAAATTGGATTCGACTACGAGATTAACGCTCAGAACTAATAACACGCCCAACTCCAGAAACTCATTTACGTTCCTTCGATGCCACACGCAACACAATGCTTTCCCCTTATTCTTTTCTATCGAAATTTTACTCCTTTACTGTTTTAGTCGGTATTTGTTACTTACACTTTGGGTGTTATTGTTAATTAAATTTGTTTTTCCATTAAGTTAATGTTACATACATATAAATTATGATAGAATTTATAAATAATACATTCCGATTTTGTGCATTTAAAATTTGAATAAATTCCGGATTAGTGTAGAAATGATAATTTTTATTTCAGAAAAATTGCGGCTATTTCTTCAATTGATAAAATACTCGATTTGTTCAAATACTGCAAGAAAAAATGACTAAAACCGATCCGATAATCGTATTTGCATATTATTCTTTTAGTTCGTGGCTGGTTTTTCCATACGAACGAATTCACGGAACGACGTCGTAGGACAGCATATGAAGGATAAGGTTTCGAAACGACGGACAGAAACGGATAAAAAGAGCAAGCGTGGCCGTGCACGTAAAGATAATCAGGATGTGAGTCGTGGTCGATTTTTTTTCTTAGCGCAAAATTTCTCGGAAACTGGTTGGCGATGAGATACCAGATCGAAGTCGATACTCAATACACCGGACGGGTGCTCGTCTTCGCTTTTTACGGAGAGTGAAATAACGCGGTCTAGCGAATCCGCGATTCGTAACAAAACTAATCGCTACGACGAGACAAAAAAAACGTATTCTTACTGCGTAGAAATGAGCGGAAATTCGAAGTCATCACGGAAACTATAGAAATAATAGCAACTCTTCAATTTAAAACGATACGCCGATGAAAAGATATTCCTTCTTTTTCAATTCGCACGAAATTCAGTTCATTTCTTTTGCAGAGAATTTTTTCATTAGTTTTCATGACACGACCGTTCGAGTTCGTTACAAGTCAATGTTAGTTTTTACAATAATAATTTATTTCGCAATTCAATTTGATATCGCAAATTGAAATCTCATTCCGCGCATACTCGCCCACGCAAACACAATAAAGTGCAATTAATTTCCGTCCATCGGATCATTCTATTTACGATCGATGAAAACGTGTCGATGATAAAACGAGCGATAGCACGAATTCGCACTTTTCAATCACTTTCTCCCATCTTGAACCGTTAGCGTGTAACGCGCTGACATTAAACGTGACTCTCGGTAGTGCTTTCTTGACATTAATCTCAACCGAGCACTGAAAATGACACTTATGCACAATGATTCGACAAACAGCAAATTCGTACGACCACGAAAAAATCACTTTCACAAAATCCGAAGTGTCAGAGGTTTTCGAAAATATTCCTTGCGACATGCGGCGCTAAAAATGCTGGGCCAAACAAATCATCCGCGAAATGCGAAAGCCTCCGGTATCTGTGCCAGACACTTTACCGTGAGAATTAAGTTACGAAAGACTTTCGCAGCCGCTCTTAATTTTAATCCTCTTATCGTTCTTCTCTTTAATAAGATCACAAGCCTAGAGCGAAGTATGTACACGCTCCCGTATCGTGTAATCAAAAAACCTTTTGCCAATTGGGGAAACTAAAAATATAAATTTGATCATCTCTAGTGAGTAGAAATCATTTAAATTCAATCATAACGTACACAATTAAATGTTAAATAATAAGAAATACTTTTTTATTATTCATCTACAATAAGCCAAATCTTGATTTCATTCAACCAAATTCCGTTTTCAAATGTTCACTCAAATTCTTTGTATTTTAACGATGATAAATATTACATTTTACTTAACACAAAAATGGTATTGAATTTAATATATAAAATATTAATTTATATGTAATTTATATCAAATAATTATGAGCATTTTAATAGTAAACGATATATTGTTGTAATTAGACAATAATTTTAAATGTTCAAACTAGTCAGCCTTGTCAAACTAATGCAATTAACAAAGACAAAGATTCATTCTCTCAATATTAAAACTGTCATGAATAGAATTCACAAAAAATCAAAGAAACTTGAGAAAACAGAAAATCACAACAAATATTGTGATAGTCATATCTGGTGTGACAAAGTGACAACTTTCAGTTGATTATATTTGTTCTTGTGTAGCAATTCTTTCACGTCAACACCGCAATTAATCAATTTAAAGAAACTTGATAGATTTCGCAAACAATGTCAATCATCAGCTTAATTAAACAATTGACAATAATTTTGACAGATTTTTTTTTCGAGATCAGTTAAGAAAATAGTTTAGTTCAAAATCTAATGATTTTAACTGCTTTGAGATAGTCAGAGCTAAAGTAAATTTATATATATTCTTTAACAAGTTTTGAACATAAAAATACAAGAATAAAAATTATATTTTTCAAATGCTAATAATATACATTCCATAAACATTGTTCTTTCTTAAAAAATTATCGAAGATTGCAACATAAATTAACAACAAAAGAATTGAATACATAAATTTAATTTGGCGATTCTTCTTTTGCCGACCGACATTACGATACATACGTCTCAAGGCGAAAACATTGCGCAACTCTAAATGTAACCGTCTGCAAGATCCGAAAAGCGTGAGTCAAAAAGCGATGAGCATCATGATATGAGTGTACCATATATGGACCACCAATGGGTCATTTGTGTGTTGGCGCATAATGTTCGCAGCACAAACGCCTGGCTCTTTTCATGTTTGACGATTTACAACGGAGAAATAGCCTCGAATGTGTGCGAGTCTCTTTGAGGTTTCGCAAACTTCACGAAGAGACGCGCCTCATTTGTACTTCTTTTTTTTTCTCTCGGTTTCACATTTGTTCAGACGGAAGAATTGTGTTTGCACAGAGGGACACATTTATTTAAGTACTCTTCGAATTTTCACTAATAACTGCGGCTATCAAATGTTTTAAACATACATGATTTTTCGTTCCAAAAGTGAGAATTCGTTTCTAAATAAAGTGTTAATTTTATTACTTAACTCTCCATAATTTCAAGAAAAAAAATGGTTGAAAAATACGAAAATGAATGGAATTTCTTTGTCATATCGGCATCACAATAACATCAATTTTTTGACTCAAATTTGAAACATGAAAATAATTTCAATGAGGAGGATTCGATGGTTCTAAAAAATGGGACTGAATAATTTCGTACATCAGGGCGTGATTTGAAAGCGAGTCCGGATGTCAAGAGTCGTTGGAAATATAAGACGACATTTGCTTCAAGTGTCGCCTGTCAGAAGAAAATGTATTGGAGCTTTTAAAAAGTACTTCCGATTAAATGAAAAAGCGATAACAACTCATTAAACTAAAAAAAAACGTCTGAAGAGATCGAAAAGAAACCGGGCTAAAATTAGGTTTACGACTCAAAACAGGGGGCTAAATTTAAAGATTTCTTCATTTCGTTTAAAAACGTAGCCTCATTAACATGAGTTGTTTATGAGCGAAACAAAAAGTTGTGCCAACAGAAGAAATGAAAAATCGAGCAGATCGCAGCACGAACGCATCTGCCATCCGGTTTTATCTTTCCATGCACCTTTGAATCGGATCCCCGAACGAGAATGTAGGGAAGTGAAAGAGCTAAAAGAGAAAAAAATTTAAACTCGTGCAGGCAACAGAAGTACAGTGTCGTCCCAAAATGAAGAGCGGTCAGCTGCCCTTGATGGCTGTATGCAAAATCGGCCATCCAACGGGGAGAATTGCGAGGATGTATGGCTGAGAATTGAGAGACTGCCGATTTGGAACAGATCGAACGAGGGGTTGCGCAAACACTGGCTATTAATTACAGTGTGCTACATTGCTTTTGAGCCTTTAAAATGCTGCCCGCGCGTGTTCGCCGACAAGTGTACTTTATTTCTCAACCGTCTTCTTTTTCTCGTCGCATTTCATGCGCGATAATTCTCCTGGCGACGATCATTCGGAAACATCGATTGCACATCTCTTTTTATTTCAGCTGTGAACATTTAACAGTCTTTGCTCAAATCATTCGCCTCAGGTGGAACGTTATAAATTATATTTTAATTAAAAACTGTTACAAGAATAATTGCTCCGGCTGGTTCGATGGTTCGTTAAGTTTGGGCTTGAAAAAAGCGTTGCCAGGAACGAAACAATTCATTTTCAATCATGAAACGGGCGATAAAAAGTGGGCCGACTGTAAAAGTATAATTTTCGTGGTGAAAAGACAATTGGTTGGTGCGAAATGCGTGTGACTTTGGATCTACATTCCTCACGAGGGGTCACAGGTAAAAAACGCAGAGCGAAGGGTGCAGCGCTCATTCTTCAAACGAACACATCAATTCGAAACCGACAGGCCGTGGTAAGGCGCTTGTGTGCGTCGAGGGCCAAGGGTTCAGCATGCTCTCGGCATTTCACAGAGATGCAATTCTGCCGCTCGATGTGCACGAACCGGACGAATCATTTGGACCACCTCCTGCGACGTCTGGGAAAACATTGAAGAGAGTTACTCCTCTCGTGTAGAAAAAACCCCTGTCAATATCAAGTCAACAATTGTAACGTTCATGCTTTTACAGCAGCAGTCGCTCTTTGTCCCCAATCACCATTTTTTCTGCACAACAAAATTTCCGGCATCAAAGTGAAATCAACTGGTAACCACAATTGCTCGAAAGTTGCCGGTTTATTTTTTCCTCAGACGGCTAAGAAAGAAGCTCGTCGGATGAAATATTTCATTTTCATGTATATTCAACAGAAACTATCTGTGAAAAACGTGCGTTGTAAATCAGCTTTCAGTTTAATTACAAGTATCTTAAAATAAGGTAAGATTCTAAATGACGGTTAAATTAATGGAATTTCATATTTCTTTCGGTGTTTATAAATTATTTCTAATATGTATATAGTATATATTTGAGATAATTTTTTTCTTTTTGAGAGACGACGTGAAATTCCAAGATTTTCTCAGACTGAACTGGTGTGCGCGCGTAAACGAGCCTTCTTACATGAAGTCTCGCCGCAGGCAATGGAGCTCGCGGCAGCGAAGTATTCCGAATAAGGCAATCGCTCGCCAGACAAGTGCACGAACCGCGGAGCGTCGCAATGACCGATGCTCGGAGGTTCAGCGACCGGGTGACAATACAATTATCATTTCTGTGCGCCAAAAAAAGGGTTCCTGTTTTCTATACTGTCACTCTACTCTTGTTATTGACGTTCTTATCAAGCCACTCGTATAAGGATGCGTGTTTTTTCCAACATAACTTTCGCCAAGGGTATTCATTTTGAAAACCTATATTTACATAATGTTATGACGCAAGAGTGTAAGGATCGGAGGAGAAAGCAGCGGCGAGACTAATTTGACAAACGGATGAACTTGGTCGTGCTAATACGGCCATTCGATAAAATGAAAAACCGAACTCGAAGCATCTGATATTGCCTGGCAGCCCACTTGGATAATAACCGCGCACTTTCATTCAGCCGAGATTTTCGCGTAGGAGTGTTACTAAATCAGCCGGACCCGTTACAAGCATGCCGATCGACCGAATCAGCTAAGCACATAAAACGCCGGTCGCCGAAACTGCACGAAAGCGCATTTCGATGTAAAAGTCCTCAACGAGTCGCACGCGGTCATCGAAAATTTTATTATTCAAGATAAATCTGCAACTTGATACCAAACTCAAACCTCTTGTCTTGTTACTCAATAGCTTTCGCGTCGGCTACACGTCTGCTGTGCAGAATCAACTACTTTTTTGCCGCCTTCGTTATTATGCCCGTAGAGACCATCTCGGGATGAAGCGTGTAATCTTGGCTGATACCGTCTATCGATAAACGTACAGTTGAGAGTATTTTTAACACTCAGAAGTCTCAGTATTTACCCTCAAAAATCTAAAGGTGAAAGATCTTTGACTACGAGTTTTTTTCAAAGCTTACTTTTATCGAGATTTTGGCCTATAATTTGAAATTAACTGGTCAGGAATTTAAATCTCGAAGGTGAACGATTTTTCGCTTCGGACTACTAAAAGCAATAAATATACGCAATAATACCGCAACAAGTGGAGTATTATACGGAAGAGTGGATTAAAACTGAGAAACCGCAGTTTTATAATTTAATTATGGAGATGAATAAGTAATTAATGATTCATCGATAAAGTGAATGTTACCTTTTAATTTGATTACTTCTTGTAAAAATATATGTAATCAAGTAAATTTATGCATAAAAGTGCACATTATTCGCCATATAAGAGTGAACTTCTATTGCCAACGAAATATTAAGAAAGAAAATTCAAAATATATTCGTGAAAAACGGTATGTGTTTCTCTGAGATGTTCAGTTGATTATATCTTCACAGCAGTTTGAAATGATAAATGGGGCGTAATTAAAGCGTTTTAAGTAACTTTTTATCAGTTTAATCTGAATAATAATTGTATACAGATGCAATGTGTTTCGTTGAAATTTAAATATGTAGTAACACGGATTGATTCGAAAAGTGCGCGGTTGTTTTGAGGCAGCTACAAAAAACAAAATAAACGATCCGTCAGATTTCTTCGATATCTTATGCCAACTCGCGTGAGTGAAATCATTGAGGGTGGAATGAAGACCGTGAACGAACCAGTTCTACGATCATAAGCCTCGAATCAGCGGTAAACTTAAAAACTATGGAAAGTAATATTTAATAACCGTAATTCTGTAGAATCCTGTTCCTGGCTTGTTGACTTTTCCTTGAACTCATGTATGGAAATGATTTATAAAACAGTTACAATATCCGGTTTTTAAAAAAACCGTTTTATGTAATATAATGTTTTCTCCTACGCTCATAATGAATTATTACCAAATTTAATTTATAAATGTTGTCCTTTCATTTTTTTGTCAATGTGTATAAAGTAAAAGTTTTGAATTATCGTAATTAAAAAAAACCTTTCAGTACAATGAATTATTATCTCCATCGTATAAATTACAGGAGAATCGTTCGAATTTGTTCTACACTTCTGCCTGATTTTCTCTGAGGTACAAGCTTGCCAAATCAAATCTGTGATAAAGTAGAGACTTGTAATTCCGCGAAGATACTCTAAAAATGGATTTGAAATGCATAGTGACTTGTCGCATAGGATTCGCATTCTTTTATCTTTTAACACAGGAAATTGCCGAGGCATCTGTCGGCAAAAGAAGAAAAATTACGTATTTTCTTTTCTTGGCGCGTTTCTTGAACGCAAAACTGTGAAAAATGTTTTGGCTTCTGTCCAACCTAAAATCCGCAACGCAATGTCGTGCACACTGCCCTTAAAGTTACGCAAATGTAATTACGCTTGTGGTGCTTTCTACACCTAACGGTCGCACTTCCAACTTTTGAATTTCATATTTTCCAAATTTTCACTCTGTGTTTTCACAAATTTTTTCCTCTGAATCTGTACACCAAAAAAATAAAATGTTACTCAACTTTATATATTCACTAAATTTATATTCATTAGTTATCATAACATAAGTTTTGAACAAAGTTTTGCTGCCACTGCACTGAAAAAAAATATATTCTCATACCAAGTATATAATATACTTCAAAATCTTGAGCTTGATTTAAGTATATTTCACTTGGTTTAAGTGAAATATATTTGAATCAAATACAGCTTTCTTAAATTAAGTAGAAAATATCTTCATATATACTTGAGAATATTTTATACTTATTAAATAAACTTGATTAAAAGTATCTTTTTTTCTGCTTGTAAAGTCATACGATTTCGTAGTTTTTGTACAATTTTTATAAGCAAATGAATTTCTGTACCCCTAATTATGATCTAAAAATTGATTATTTTACGTTTTGGCCATGAATGTTCACAAGGTAAATTGTAATACTTTTTTTCAATTACTGTGAGTTGTACGCACTTTCATTACCAACGCCGCCAGAATTGAGCGCGATCCGCATTATATACTCGGTGTGCAGATAACAACCGAAAGGAAAGGTGTCTGAGCATCGACTGCAGACCGTCATGGAATGCGTTCTTAGACAAATAAAACAGACGAGATTGCAGCCACTCGCAAGAACAGCGAGGCCAATTTAAGAATCGTAAAAGCACACCGCGAGAAGATGCAAGATTCATATGTCGTGGAACTTTTTAACGACTCTCGTTTATAACAGAAAAACGCTGCTATGATTTCCGCGTCGTTTTCGTACGTTTTCTCCGGATTTAATCACGAAATTCATTTGGCTGCACGCAATTAAACATTAAACGTGATTTGCCATTTTTTATAAACCAACGGCAGTCAAATTAAGAGCTTGTAAAAATAAATAATACCTTGAAAGTATATGATCGCTAACACAGAATGCGCATTTTGTATATGCATGAAAAATGAACAAAGATCCGTCGAATCGATAATTTGATTCGCCGGCCGTTCGCACAAGTGCTTTGCGTTGAAATACTAACCTTTTGAGTGATGGATTTGAACAACGCGAGGCAAAAAAAGTTATTGTACGTGCGTGTAAAACTGGCTCGGCTCCAGCGGCCAAAAGCCGGACGATTGTAAAAAGTATTCGACGGGCGCGATGTATAAGTTTATTGCAACTGGATTCAATCCAAATAGCTTAGCTCCTCGACGTGCGTCGACTTTTATCATGCCAAAATTCTTTTGCCTGCGATATCATCCCGTACAAATTCAGAAAACTCATCATTATCTTTAAATTGTACTGTCACTGCGTACACTGTAACAAAGTGTGATTTCCCTATTATAAATCACACTAAAAATCATTTTAAAATCACACTTTTTCCATCTTTCAATATGTTGAAAACGGTTCAACTTTCCTACACCTATTCATATTCCGTGTCTGAAATTAAGAGTCATACATTCATGTCAGCTGTAGTAATTTGGCGGAGACAAAAAGTTCTGAGAGTCAAAATTCATTATTGGAAAGTGAACGATGATTCAAGGACGAAGCTTACAATACTGGTTTGTAAAGAATTATGAAATGACAGTCACGCAAATTTGCATGCGGAATTGTAAATCTCAATAACGCCGATGACTCGACTAATTGAAGATTTCTCACGCGCCGTGGA
Source organism: Psix sp. ZL-2020 (assembly GCA_022817045.1). Lineage (NCBI taxonomy): Eukaryota > Metazoa > Arthropoda > Insecta > Hymenoptera > Scelionidae > Psix > Psix sp. ZL-2020. Next base: position 23,783 of record JABFQD010000425.1, read on the forward strand.
CAAGAGCGTCATTTACGCGCAATAATTCTCATGGCGTTTTTATACAACGATATTTCGTGCTACGCTTTGGAGGTCGAGTGTCGCCTTGGTTAATTCTTTGTGAAAGAGAACTGGCTGAGTACTGAATGAACGCAGCCCACCAGCAGAGCAGAAATAATCAAACGCGAGTGAAGAAAAAAAAAACATAACGCAAACTATAAAAATGCGGGCTAAATGTCAAGGAGAGAAGGATCAAAAGGTGCCTTCGAGAGCAAATCTGCAGCAATCAAAATTGCAGTTGAAATTATACTTAAATTTGATTCTCCGTGACGAGACGTAAATATAGTTTGGAAACAAGTTCACCTTATTAGTGTCTAATTTTTAGTCTCATTTCTTGAGTAGTTATGGTGTAATTAAATTATTTCTGCTTCGCTTAGAAATGAGCTTTTTTAAGTACGCCTTTATGAGTATTCATTTCATGATGTTTTCTTTGAACGAATTTTGAAAATTGTGAAGAACAACTTTTGGAACTGTGTCGTTTGTTTTTAATTTTTATGACAATATGTCTGATGCTGTTTGGCAGAAAACAGTTTTCAACTGCGCTTAAATATAATGGCCTCGAGGTATTTCGCAACGTTTGACTGATAGGTCGTTGAACGTAACCCTTTCAAATGTGACTTGTCACACACGTCACGTGTGGGGAATTACAGAATGGGTCAAGAAAAGTGCAATTATAATTTCGTTCCAAGTGTTTCCACAAAATTAGCCTGGCAGTTATAAATAAACGAGCAAGCTAGAGTTTAATTTATTTTTCATATTTTCCTGCACACATGCTGATAATTAGTTTTAAATCTTTAAACGTAATTAATTTACGCTCCAATTTAGTCGCCCAATTGAATATTAATTTAAGTTGTTGACATTAATATTGTAAAGTCCTAAAAACTAATAATGATTCAAATTCAGTCAATGCAATCTCAGTCCTTGATATTAAAATAATTCTAAAATTGTTATAGTTTTTAAAAAACTCATAACTGCGAAATCTTTATGGTTACGAATTTTGCTGGCTAACATAGAAAGCTAGCAATGATAAATGACAGACTTCGAGTTTGATATAAAGCTGATTTTACGTTGCGTCGTGTTCCATAATATTAGTCTCGATCGTATGGAACATGACATTTAACGCCGATGTTGTTCTTTACCGACGCCCGCGTAGATTTCACCGTAACTCTCAGTCTCACTGAATTTCATGCACGCGCGTTGTCGTAAATATGGGCGCAAGTAAAGCCGCGCGTTTACTGCAAATTGAATACAAACGTACTGACGGAATTATCTCATATATTTATTACATTACGTGCCGAAAGTCAGACTGACGCCCACTTCATCGCGCCCAATATGACTTCCGCTGAAACAACTTTGGTAACTCGTGAAACACACAGGGCTGTTATTCCCTGGCGTAATTGTAGCGGTCGCTTGTCTTTGTGCCTCGCCGCCGAGTTATTTCCCTTGTACATAAACCGCGCGAAGTGCTCGCCACCAAAGTTTATTTGTTCAATCTCATTGCACTGAGATAAATCTGTCTAATTTCGCACGCGATTGCTGATGAAATCGAGTTTTTCATTTTGCAGTAGACTTTTTTTGGTTGAGAGCGCTATGGAGTTGAAGCAAATGATGATACTTGCTGTGCTGCGAAAGCACGTGAATGAGCCGGCTATTTCGGTTGCGATATCTTTTGTGGGCGCAGCTGACACTCACACCCTATGCGGTTATATTTAAAGTTTCCACGTATGGAAATTGAATGTATCCACAAGCGTAACTGACGGAAACGTAGCTGAATCTGAATTAACGGCGAAATGTAAAGGGAGGTTAATAGAGATGGGTACATTGTGATTAGACGCTTGTGATGGATGAAAATAGTTCTGCTGTTTATAACTGGATGTGAAAGACAAAACTGTTGTTTATTTAATCACAATAAAAAATCAATAATAAAACGGACAGAAAATAGATTATTAATAGTCATACACATTTAAATATGAGCATTTACTTCTTAGATCCAACTTCAAAACCAAATAATTTTGAGATTGCATTGATACAGACTAATCATTATTTTAAAACGAAAAATTAATTTTATGTTGATTAATCCTGAAAATTTCGCTAATAAAATGTAATACATTATTTACATATTATAAACTATTTTAGAACTAAGAATTTTATTAGACCAAGAAACGCGTCATACTGTTAATATAACAACACAAAGTACAATATGATGTCTAGTGAAAATATGTATAATTATATAATATTTATATAATGTAATATATAATATTTATAATATTCTAATTTGTTACTTATATTAGTTAGTTACGTGTTACAATTAACACACACACACACACACACACACACAATATACTTCACTGTGAAACATTTTGATAATTTAACATTTTATTATTGTGAGCGTTATTAATGCAGTTGAATTTAACACTTATGACTTATATTGAGCATAAAAATAATTTATTCCATTCTTTTATTACAATGTTTATTAGGATTGGAATAAATATTTACATAAATATAGAAATTAACTATTCGTCATTGGAATTATTTGTTAACCATAAGAAACTTGATTATTTCGATTATACAATTTATTAAGTTATTTTCTTTGTAGATAATAATTAAACATATATATATATATGAATGAAATGAAATCAACTCTATATATATATAGAGTTGATTTCATGCGGTATTTCAACCACTATGAAAGGATCTAACGGCATATTCATCTTAATTTATGAAAATTGTATAATCAGTTTGTTGATTACAGTTAGCCGAAAAAATTAATTAATTTACCAGTTAAGAATTTAATAAGTTGGTAACTTGAAAATAGTTCATTAATTTACATTATAATTATTTTTTCAACATAATTAACAAGTTAGTCATTTTTAACCTTCAGTTAG
>JABFQD010000426.1:0-26675 GCA_022817045.1 Psix sp. ZL-2020
CCTATAAGTGCAATGATACTTTCTAGCCAGGTACATAAATGTTTTCAACCTTAAATATTAGAAAAATATTTATTAAATTAACAAAAAATCCTTGTATTTTTTTTCTTTTTTTGATATATTTTATATATATTCTAAATATTTATTTGGACTACTAATACTATTGCACATTTCTTAGTTTGTTTTTTTTTGTTTTTAATAAGTATGTGAAAAGTAATATATTTTTAAATTTTAGATTTTTCATACATATTTAATTCGAGAAAAAAAGGATGAATTTGTGATCAGTTGTTTTTGGACTGTTCCTCATATGTACATATATGTTATTAATACAAACGCTTTGTTGAATAGAAAAACAGTAAGGTCTGAAAATTATTTTTAATGAACTCTGCGATGAATTGACATGAAATGAAATGATAATAAAAGAATGTTACTAACAGACACAAAGATACTTTTATGAAATGGTAACAGATTATCAAACTAATTCTTCACAAGATAATGATATTATGAAGCAATTTAGCGATGATACACGAAAATGGATTAGATTTATTTTGAGTAAATAAATGAGTTACTTTTGAAATATTGTTATTTTAATTATTAAAAAAATATAAAAGAAAAATGGCCATAATGTATTATATATTTTTTAAAATGTTATTTCTGCAATAAGCAATTTTCATTTTATTCAGAGGATATCTTAAGTTGAATTATTTTTCAGTATCATATTTTTTCTCTGCCTTACCATGGATTGGGCTGCCATTTTTGGCCTTACATATGCAGTTATATGATCATCCAGATATTTATTCCGATTTATTTTTTGTGTTTGAAATCAATACGAGTTTATTTTCAAAATCACTTATTATGAAGATATTTTTATATACTTATGGAATCATAGCGTTTGCTTTCAATTACAGTACTTTTTGCAATACTTGTATCATTTACTTTTTGCACCTTTTTGGAAAATGCGCTGTATTGAAGTAAGAAAAGAATTAAAAAATTGTCCAAATATATTAATTGTTTCAATTAAATATGAACATTAAAAATAATAGGCATAAAATTGAAAGTATAAAAACTTCAAATGATTCTTTTTCAAACTCAGTTATCAGTGAAGTCAAAACGTGTATTAAAACTCATTGCAAAATTTTACTGTAAGTAATTTTAATTTTATTCATATATATATTATATATAAAATGAAATTTAATAAAAGCTTTTATTTGTGTTTGTATATATTAGTTCTGGCTATCAACTTTTGGTTGGTTTTTGTTTTACAGAAAGAAATAGTATGTTACATTGACATCCTTTACCAAAGTACCATTTTGAAATTCTTTCTGAGGTTTATTTTGAAGTTTGTGCATCATTTTGTAGCAGAATTTCAATGTGCGAAATCTTTCAACTTCAAATTCAACTTCCCTAATTTAAATAAATACGTTAATTCGTCAACTTAATTACAAGATAATGAATTCTTCTGATGAAAGAGTCCACAGTTTAAATAACATTTAAGGAACCTTATTTAAGACTCGAATTGAACGTTTCAATTCGAAGAATTCAAGAAAAAAGCTTTTAAGCAATTGATTCTTAAATTCAATGATTTATAAATTACGAATAAAAATCAAGCCGAAAATGATTGTGTATGTGTTAATTGACAAAAGTATGCGAGTACATTTATTATTGATAAACAAAGCGGTCAGAAAGTTATTTTTATTAAAAATATTGTGATTTATATGAAACGAATAATCTAAATTTTTTTAATTCATATACATTTTAATGCTTAGCTTGAATACAATGTCCAGATCTGCTGTATAATTTTGTATTTGCATGATATCTATCTGACAATAAATATTTAAACATTATTTATGTAAGAAAATGTTGAAGTAGACAGTTGTCCTATAAAATCTAGAGAATATTTTCTAGAAATTTTTGACCTTGAGTTATTTGTGTGGATACTGTCACGTCAGTAACAAAGAAACTCCTTTGTTGCAATTTGCTTGTAATGAGAAGAAATACTATATGCATAGTATTTCTACTATGCATGCTTAGTAGTTATATACACAAGAATAATTAAGGGTTAAGGACAATAAATATTTTCGAACAAGATATTTAGTCTTGATTCTCTAACAATGCAATATATAGTTTGTTGTCTTCAATAAAATCTGTTCAAATAAATGAGAGAATGTTTTATGGGAAAATTAGGCGTACACAAATTTTTATTAAAAAATAATTTAATTGTACATTAAACTTTTATAAATTCAATGTTTTTATCTGATCATATAATAAAAATAGTACATTATACATGATTATGTTGTTATTTTTACATAAAAATACATTTTTAATATTTTTACCATACTAATTATTATGAAACTTAATTAAATAATGCTAATTTATTGATATAAAAGAAGAAATCATTTATAACACAATCAGGCAAAATTTTTTAATTGCATTGTTAGTACTACCAAGAATCTATAATATTATTAGGAAGCCGAGTGTACAACTGTTTGAGCGCGCGCGAAAAATTAATACAAGTAAACACGGGAAATTCAGAATGTCAGAAGATATTAAGCAAACCCATGTAGAAAAAAATGAACAATAATTAGTCAATGCATTGCATGGTTATATTAATAAATTACAGATTTTGGGAACTAAGATTGTGAATGAGTTCAACATTTTTAGATACTCTGTCTTCATTAATTGACATTTATTTATTATTTTATATAGCTATTTTATTTATTATTTTTCATTTTTTTTTGTTTATAAACGATAGGATTAAAAATTCATATAAAAAAGCTGCCCAATTTTACGTTGACTATAAAACTATGTTTTTTGTAGTAATTAGTATTATTTTTCACAAAAAGCTTACAATTTTTGAGCGAAAAATTCGTTTTCGATAATTTTTGTATCTAAAAGTTCTGTAAAAATTATACAGGATGTGTAAAAAATAGCAGGATGGTCAAATATTTCGCAAAATTCACATCGAATCGAAAAACTAAGAAATATGTGTTCAATATTTTTCAAAAATCTATCAAATGATACCAAACACGATTCCCACCCCCTGGGGGTAGAACGGAAGGTAACTTCGAAATCATAAATGGAAACCCTTATTTTTTTATTGTAGATTCGAATTTTGCGTGAAAAACTGAATCAGTTTTATCTAAAATATATTTTACGATTCACTATAGATGGCGCTGTAATCGCGAAAAACAAGCACAAATCAGAAGTCTGCATTCAAATTTTTTGGGACATACAACTATGTATGTTCCACTAGTATTATACAAATATAAAGGAGAAAATAAATATAAATAATTGAAATAATTAAATTGAAACTTGAAATATGGGTTGATAAATACATAATATCATTTATATAAGAGGAACTAATAATATAATATATATTATATTATATATTATGATATTAATAATTTATTTATTTAGCGAGTAACAGATAACGAGAACTCTTTAATTAACATAGTAGAGAAGTTAATCGACACAGTCGTAAAAGAAACTCGTGTTGTTCGATAAGAGAGGCGACGGCAAGTTGATATAAAAACAATGACTAGCGAAGGGTCGGATAGGAAAATAAGTTAACATATCAAAAAATAAATAATAAACAATGAAATAAAATCCCTTTGATAATACATTATAATAGTAATTAGGGAGAATAAAGATAAATACAGAATTCCAATAAATGCGCAGTATGTATAAAGATATTAGGTGTATTTTCATCAGAGAAGTTGTATTTGGTGTAATGAATTTTTTTAGAGAAATGGATGATGCCGCATTTATCAATATTAAGGTTAAAAGAGTTTACAGTAAACCAAGAATTGAAACAATCAAAGTCGTTTTGTATCCCAGGCAGCCATCAAGGGAACAAAGTGAATGCTACAATTTAGCGTCATCGGCTAATAGTAGAATGTTACAAAAGAAAACATGGGTGGTAGGTCATTAATAAGTACATTAAATAGCAAGGAGCCAAGATGAGATCCTTGTGGGACACTAGAGGTAGCAGAATATTCATCAGGATAAACGGAGTTGACTTTAACAACATATGTACGATCAATCAGGTAGGATGACAACCAGTCAATGAGAGGGGTGTAAATCCAAGTCGCATTCAACTTGTCCAACTCTGTCAAAATCTTTCAAAAAATCAGTGTAGATGGCCCAGACCGGAAGCCATGTTGTTCCGGGTTTGACTAGGGATGATTTATAGGCAGAGAGAAAATGGCCTGGGAATTATTTCAACAAATAATTGATTTGTTGAAAAATCTGAATAAAGATACAGCAAGTCCAAATCTAGCATTTTGCAAGAATAGGTTAAGGATACCATCTAATCCCTGTCCAATGTTGGTGCTCAGGGTTGATAGTGTTTGTAAGACCTCTAATAGGCTAAAGGATAGGTAATGGATATCAATGACGTTGGGAATATCTAAGTGAGAGGAAAATTTTGAGGAAGGAGCAAAAAATTGAGCAAAAATGTGCGCCATGTTCTGGAAGGATGTAGCAGTAGAGTTGTCGAAATACACGGAGTCAGGTATAGTGTGGTTATTTCGCATATTGTTAATATAACTAGAAAAGGATTTAGGGTTACTTGGGATGTAAGATTCTTAAGAATCGTAAGACTTTAGCGATATAAGGGTTAAAGAGATATTTAGTATAACTTTTGACTTAAGAACGAAGAGATGAAAAGGTCAAGTAATCAGACCAAGATCTGGATTGTTTAAATATAGAGTGAGCCTTTTTCTTATCATCATTCCACAAGAATGATGATGTCAAACTCGTTCAAGGCTGCGAATTGGCGGAGAAGATCCAGCTTTATCCCGAGTCCCCTGATGTTCTGGTAACAAATTTAAAGTTGAGCATGCCCGACAGAATTGCGTCTTGCGTTGAACGTTTTTGATAGTTAGACTTTGCTCTCCATTTTCAATACGGGAATTAAGTTCATTTGTAAGTGCATTAAGGTGAGTAAGCTGATCCAGTGTGAGATCTTTTTTAATGGAGTTATTGGCAGTATTTAGCTTAGTTCTATTTTTAAAAAAGGAAATAGCGCGGACTGCATTAGACAAAGAAATCTTGAGTGGTTTAGGTTTATCGTTCAAAGATTTCCCAAAGCGGAAAGCAGAGATCGCAGCAACAGGATCCAATGTAAAAAAAGATTGTTAATTTCTATACCATCAGAGAAATTGTCCGCAGGTGGTGGAAAATTAGAGGCGATGAGGTTAACAGCGTGTTGGCGAAAATTTTTAATCTCATTGACGAGCTGTTGTTTTTCATTTTGGTAGCAAAATGATGGAGATGACTCTATACTGGAGACACCATCTTCTAAGAACACTAGACGACCATTAAAACATCCAAGCGGTTTTTGATTTTCCGAACAGAGGCATCCTAGTATTTCGGAAAACATTGATGTCATTCTATTATAAAATACGTCAAATGAGACAACAAGAGAGTTCGAATTTAGATGTCCATGGTCCAGCGCCACAAGTGGGTGACGTCGAGGCGGAGTTGATGCAGTAAAAGGTGACAAAGGAGCAGGCACAACCTGAGATCCAGAGGAGGCTGATGCCGAAGGTGCATTTGATCAGACAGGCGTGTGATGTTCAGTCGCTTTATTTCTAGAAAAGCATCCGCAACAGAAGGTAAAACCTCCAGTGTTTAGCCTTGGTTTTACAGGTTTTACATTTTGTTTTTTAAAGTAGCGCGTGAAAGCTACCTTACAAATACGACAGATGTAGGGGTCATTCATGATAGATAACTTGTATAGTTAAGTTCCTGTTTCTTCCAAATTCCAGTGAGTAGGGTTATAAAAACCACTATGCAGGTTGAAAGCCGTTAGTGTATCTTTTGTCTCATGCTTCGCGGCGGCGTAAGTGCAAGTGTGAGAGAGATGCAAATAAAATGTGTCCAGTAATTGTTGCAGTTGTATAAAAAAACAGTTAGTCCGGATAAGGAGACACAGCAGAGCCAAGAACAGAGTCCAAGGATAGCCGGTTTCGTGGATAACAGCGACAGCAAAAAGAGCCGGTGCCAGAGGAACGTGGTCACGGTTTTTTTTGGAAGCTCAATGGTCAAAAATATAAGCAAAACTTTATTATATAAATAGGGCCGATACGCCAATCTGAACACACACGTGTATATACCTAATATAATCTAATACATGTCTAATGTAATACTAATAAATAATTAATTTAATAAAATTAAACATTTTGAAGAATGATGGTAATTGAATATTTACGTACAGTTTTTATTATAACATAGTAAATTAACAACGATGACGAACCAACTTCAGAGTAAGTTTGACTTTAGAATCAAATCGATGAATCGATTCAAACCAGCCAATACAATTCCATTGTTTCTGATGGCATGGCCAACTTCAGTGTGAACTTAAATTTTTAAAAATACGATGATGATAAATAAATACACAATGTAATTAAATTTTTTATAAAATTATAATTTAGTAAAATCTGTAAAAAATGCAATCATTTTAACTCGCGAGTGATTAGGTATTTTTCTGATTTCTTTGTTTATCAGCAAATGTTTTATTCGGACGTCCTTATTGCGCCGTGTAAATAACGCGTGCGCAACCACTTTTGGGCTAATTTTATATTTCCTCATTATTAGAATTTTTAGACAGCCACTATTATCGTTTTTCGGCGCTAAACCTTTTAATTGGACCCTTTGTTCAGTGCACTGCTCTCTTTGATTTGTTTTGTCGATTATATTGGAACAGTTTAATGATTGACTGCCACAACGTTTTTCAAAACATTGGTCGCTTCGATATCAGGTAAGTTTTTCTGAATTAGTCGGCCAGGGCAGCCGCCAATAATGCGTAACAATGAGCCCTATGAAAATGAATTCGATAATGAACAATGATTCAGAAGTTGCTAATATTAGAAGCAATCTCTCTTGGTCATATGATATTGATATTGACGCGTTAATTCGCATTGATTATGATAATGCAAATTCTGATTTAGCTTTTTTGGGCGATAAGGTTGCAGCGTGCTGAATTGACAATCGCAATTCTGGACTGTTCTCCAACCTTGACGATATTTAAGTTTCGTGTACTAGAACTCTCAAAAAACTCAAAACTGTTGTATCTTCCGTAAAATTCAAAAGATTCAGTCTTCCAGAAAATGTTCGACAAGAAAAGTAAACATCCATTAGAGTTCCTTTCAAGAAAGGAAACAAATAGTATAAACATCGATAATGACTTTGTTTTGAGAAAATCGACTATTTCTACAATCTCGAATGCTATTTTAAATTGAAAAAGTTCTGGCGATAAATTTTTTCAACCGTATCACAATCCTCCGTATCAAGAGACGGTAGTGTCTCTGGTCAAAGAGAAAAAAAACAAATTTAAAAAGATTTTTTGTGTTGCCAGTATTACCGTGTCTCTTTTCAGATACAAACAAATTCTGATTTTTCAGTGATTAAAAAAACAATTAAATATACAAAAAGTTTAAATATTGCGTTCTAATAGTATTGTTGCAATCGCATAGATGAGATTTAACTACAACAAACTTCATTTTGATCCATCTGTACCCAAGATACAGTTCCTTGAAAAGCCACCCCTCGTGACCTTTTTAAAATACGGGAAAACGTGGTTTTTATGTTTTTTCCGAATGTCCTAAACATGTGGTTGACAGAGAAGAAAAAGAAGAAGACGGCGACGTATGACAAATATACGATTTTTATCCATTTGCATATCTTCGGCACGGATAGACCAAAATCAATTTTATTTATTATAAGTCCCATCTACGCAATGACGGCAAGAAGGATTTGGCATCAATAAGGATTTGGTAATTAATTTTTATTCATATTTAAAGAGAATTTATATTAGTCATCTACAGCCATAAATAATCGAAAAATATTTTATTTTTTTAATGTTCACTTATATATCGACTATCCCATACTACCACAGATTTTTCATGTCTTGATAAAAACCAATTTTTCTCTATCTCAGAAGTTCCTAAAGATGAAATTTCATATTCATCCACCAAGTCAAAATCATCTCCATTAAAAAAACATCTTTTCCCTAAAAACTGCGCGATTTCAATTTTCAATCTCACCAATTAAAATCTAACAAAAAATGCCGATGATGTAGAATTTAACTTGGGTATGCATATCAATCCATATCTTCTCAACAATAATTTACTCTTGAAGGATAACTTCATAAAAAATTTAAACCTTATTTTATTATTGTTAGGTTCTGATAAAATCAACGATAATAATTTAAATTCAGTTTTTAATGTGATTAATGGATTTTAGAGGATAATTTAATGTCTTGCCCTGGCATAAACATCTTTTTGATCCGGAAAAATCAAGGCCATGATTTTTGATATAGTAGAACATTCAAAGAGTTGACTTAGTTTTGATTAACAGACTTAGATTTGATCATTTTTTTCTTAATGCTAATTTGTTTGACAAAAATACGGATTGTCCTCTGCGCAAGTAGAATAAATACTCCAGAAACTTTGAAGCATTTTATTTTTTTTCCGAAATATAAAACTCAAAGAAACACACTGCTCCGCCATTGGCACAAGAATAAGGTCGCATTTCCGGTCGACTTAAATTCTTTACTCTATTTATTTTACACACTGTTAATTTTAATATATTTATTGAAAAAAATATCGATAATGAAATCGATATCGTTATGATATCGATAAAACGAAATTGTAGAAGCCTTGTTTTTTGTCACGTAGATCCTTTATTATCTTATATTAAAAATACTTAAAAATACATTTGAAAAATTTGCAAAATTCCTTTGCTGCTGAAAAAAACAAGAACAACATGATGACATAAATTTGAACTGTATTTGTTTAGCTGTTGTTTCGCGGTGGCCTCTTTAAAAAATAATTCATATTGACAATATCTACAGGGTTGTGATGGCATCCCGCATCCGTGGTCATCTTAGAACCGTCATATTACACCGATGGGAAAAAAAGAGAAAATTAATTTGACATATCGCTGGTTGTGATTGTTCCTGTTAAAAGAGGGTACCCTTTCATCCGGGAGCACTTTATTGGAAGGCATCTCTCCCATCAGAATCTTTCCCGCCGCTGATTATATTGAACTAACCAAGCTCCATCTACTGACTGCCGACTAAGCCTAAATATCAACGGAGTTTCTATTTCACATTTACTGATTGGTGGCTGACTCCAGCGCCAATAAAGGAAAAAGAAAAAGATTGTTGGAATTTCCTAACAAACAATAATAAAACAATTTATTTATATCATCATAATTTAATATAGTTATACTCATTAAACAGGTGTTTAATGTTAATTGTCATTTATTCGCGACATCAAAATGTGACTGTTTTCCTTCTACTCCACGCCAACAGCATTATACTATATTTAATCAAAAATAAACAAATAAAAAACCAAGATTCTTCATTGTTATTTAATTTACTCTGGTAATAAAGATATTGGTAAAAAAACTAAATGCGTTAGTTTTCTTGGAATGTTTAGATTTACAAAACGATAAAATATTGATAAAACCAAACACACAATGAAATATTGGAGTTTCGCGATAGATTTAACCTGAAAGTTACCAGATCCATTGCCGGATTAAGTAAATTAGTTGTCCGAACGACTATTATAAAATAGGACTAACGTGAATTTTTTTCAATATCAATTTTAAAATAAATTGTCACATATCATATAGGTAACAAGAATATCTATATCAAAAGATATTAAATATAACCGTTTTTATTTTATAAAATAAAACTCCAGTTAAAAAACCTTGAAATATAGATGAAATGTATTTTACGACTAAACAATAAAAGTAGTATAAATCTTAATCATTCGAATCCAATGAAACATAAATTTTGTTGACTTATCAATTTGTTGAGTTGACTCAGTGGAGAAAACTGTAAACTATTCATTTTGTTCACCTAAGGTAGTGATATCAACTTATAAGGTCAAATACATGTAATTTATATAAATGTTACATATGATATATGAACTATTCTATTACACTTATATATGAATAAATCAATAAAGTTTACTTGTGCCTTGAGTAATCAGATTAATAGTAGGTTAATTAATAATTAATATATTAAGAGGATTAATCGGCCAAGAGGCACAAACTAGGTAAAACTTGGAAAAGATTAAGACTATAGAAAACTTTAAGACAAAAAGTGCCGGTTGGTATTGTTAAAATAGAAGCCAAGTAGCTGAATCAAACACCATGAAGGAATGTTAGATTTGTGATAAAGACTTTATTACATGCTTTCACAGCACTAATTAACAAATTCTATCAATTTATTCGTATACAAGTGTAATAGAATAATTCATGTATCATAAGTAACAAATTAATTATTTGTTACTTATTTATTATGCTGATAGTTTTTAATTTAATGTCGTAAATTTTTTAAGATGATACTATTCATATAACGATCAACATTTGTAATTCTAACTTTCTATAAGCTATTGATATTAAATATCTAAATCGTACAAGACACTAATAGTTTTGAAGTCAATTCATATTATCTCCAATTATATACAACGAAACTTAAATCGGTGCTAATTGAATAAGGCTGCAGATAGGAAATGTCAGATTAATAGGAAATTTAATAGAATGTCCGAAGTCTGTAAATAGATTTAGTCTTGAACCAAAGCGCAAAGATTTACTTAGTAATCCAAATTAAATTGCAAGCTATTTGGCATAGAATCATTATTTTAATATTTCAGCTTTAATTTTTTCTGCATTATTTACATGAAAAACATATTCCAGCGTTATGGTGCTGTGTACCATATTTATGGATAAAATTATTGTTTCATAAAAATAAAATTATAGCTACATTCTATAAACTTTTATTATTTCTAGATTGTATGCGTGTTTCGTGTACTTTACATTTAACATAAAGAATTCGATAAATAATTACTATTACTTTATTATTATATTTGGATTATTTATTATTGTATGTGACTAATAAATTCTCTCTAATTACACAATAATTATTATTACTGTTGCAAATAATTAGAGTGCTAGAATAATAACTTTCAATAAATTTATCATATCTTAAACAAAATTTATATATTATTATTAAGAAAATATATCGTGATCTTATTGATAATCTTCAATGACCGTTCTTTATACAAATCGATAAAATTTATATACTAGACGCATTTTTTCTTTCATATTTATAAGTTTTTACACATACAACTATTCAACAAAAAATTAATGCTCTTGTTACAAAATAATTTTTATTTGATAAACCAAATCACTTCATTATATTTTGTTTAAATAATCTTTATTTATTATAGTAGTAAAGTAATAATAAATAAAATAATCTCAATAAATAGATTATTGTCATTCGAAATAATTTTCCATTATCAAAAGTAACCAAATTTAAATCATAGTACAGTTTCAGTTATATTTGCCTGTATTTTCCGAAAATATAAATGATTATGAAAACATAGTAATTATTGTTAGAGAAGATTGAATTATTTCCAATGAATGCAAAATAATAATGGACCTTTCATCATTGTTTTGAATGTAGTCTTTTTAGTTTGTTAGTTTTGGAGTACTTTCAGACACTAATTGATATGCAAAATGAGCTTAATTAATATTAAAGTCTAAATTATTTGAACTGAGCGTAGATAATTGTGGGAATTATTCTTCCATTCGCATGTATACAAAGAATACTACAAGAATAGCAAGATTTTTGTATTCAAATTTAAACATTCATTTTTGCTTAAATCATTGATCCCTATGCAACGAAAAGTATTATTGCATACGTATAATTAATCCAACCATCAAATTCTCATTAGCACAAAAATTGCTATTAAAAATTATAAACATTTCTATTTTATTTGAACGCAAATGGAAAACATCATTATTAAAAAAAATTTTATTAAATAACAGATTTTACATTAACTGATTGATTAAAAATAAATTAATTTTAATTGAATTAAACGTCAATTAATTCAAAAACTGCTAACAACTTTTTTTAAATTTAGTTTCTCGGATTAAAAAAACAAAAAAACTGAATGTTAAAAATCATTTTTATAGGCATTTTGTACGAAATTGCCCATCGGTGTCAAAACGCAACTTCGCACCTACTATACAGAATGCTTTAAGTTGAATGCAACAAATCAGAATAAAATAAAAAGAAAAAGAAACCCGAATAAGGTTATGTCGTATTTGGATAATCTCAGTGTTTCAAACCATGTAAGTTTGAGGCACTACAAAATTCTCAGTGAATTATTTGCATCGTAAACTATATTTGAAGCAATGCGACTTAAAATTATTTGATCTTATTTTTGTAGTTTACAATCATAATATAAAAAAACCAAACAAATATTGAATTAATTTCTCTCATCGATTCGTTTTTACATCCTTAAATAGTTTAATATAAATTTTTATTTGTATTTCATTAAGCGTATTTAAAGCAAGTTTCTTTTGACTTCTTCATCAAAACAAATAATTTGAAAATTAAGACGTTACCGGACTCTGGTTGTATACACTTAGATTCGAAATCACAAATAACCTTTTGTCCTTTGCCGTTATATTTAACTTGTTTTACATTATTGAAAATGTTCTCAGTAGAGTACTCCTACATTTTAAACAGTAACTTTATTTAGGTATAAATTTTATGTATTACATCAATGCATATATTCTTTCAAGAATAAATAGTCTGTAAGATAAGTGGTGTTTAAATTATTTAAAATATAATAGAAATGTATTCACATAGATATATCACATGAATAACTATCTATATTAATTAATAAAAACATAATATGCAATAGATGCATTAGATGATTCATCCATGTTATTACATAGACTAGTGAAAATTGTGTATTAATATTCAAATATTTTTTAATAATTTTGTTTTCAGGAAAACACGTAGTAGATGTGATGCATGAGATAGGTCGGCATCCTAGCAAAGCATCCAATCGATACAGTCTCTCTCCTCATCCAGACACGACTCTTTATGGAGCTGGTACAGGTGACTAGCTGCATTGGCCTCTCTGTAGCAGCAACGTCTCTTTTAGCTTCATGTTGACGATGCCATTAATTCCATCATTGGACGAATCCATTCCTACTCTCATCCGTCACTGTCGCGATTTCTCGACACTCGCTAACCGCTTCTAGTTATAAACTGCCATCTAAAACCTTGCATAAAGCGGATGCTAAAAATCTTTTTTGTAAAAATGAATTGCAGAAAGTCTCTAATGAGACACATCTGAAACTCCTTTTGACGTTCTAGTTGAAATGGAGATTCTTTGTTATTCGAGTGAATCATTTATCTTGTTTGCCAAAGTTTAGGAATTATGGATTTTAAAAAACTTTTGGTCACTGCTTAAAATATACTTTTATATGAGAAATAATCATTAAATAATCATGTAACTATAACACTGAGCTTTAATTAAAACATTTATCTGGTAGAGAAAGAGAGAATATACTAAATCTAGTCATCATTTTTTACAATATAAAAAAATGTTTGAGTGACTAAAGTATGACTTATTACCTATTTTTTACTGTTCATTATATTTAAACAGTGTTGAATTAAATTGACACACCTTGATCATTTAGATTTATAAGGGCCTTAACTGTTTATTATTCTTGAGCGTTTATTTTGTCATTTTGACATTCGCGAGGTCCTGAAAAGATAGCAAGTAGGGTTCACATCAAGGCAAGAAAGACAGAAGCCATACCATCAGGCACCACTATGCTTTCGAGGGTTTGAAATGTCAGAACGTGGGTTAGCTTCCGGCATCGTAGGGATTCGGTCGATACTGTTCACCATCGCTAGAACGCTATCATCAGCTAGCCAGTTTTGCTACCTTTGGGTATTTTCTTCTTTATTCTGCTGATAAGGTCTTTTTGTTTAGATATAAAATTATAAGTTTCTGTACTTTCGTTATATTTTTTTATTAAAAATAACATGAATCGCTTCATTTCGTCGACAACATTTGTTTAATTTCTTTTAAATATTCTTATGGAATGAAATTGTGTGGTCATTTGGATTTCCGTAAGTTGAATCTTCTTAATAGCCCTAAAATGATACGTAATTTTTAATGTATTTAATTTATTGGTTGTTTTATTCGAAAGCTAATCAAAAGATATTGAAATAATTTAATATTATCGTCTTGAGATTTTATCTATTGGAATGTTTTTACATAAATTTTCATTTAATTCTCATCAAATGAAAAACCGAATTAATGGAAAAATGCGACGTATCGAAATGTTTCGACTGAAGATAAAACTGTAGAATAATTTGTTCCTCCAACTTTCAACATAAATACTCGATACTTTAGAATCACTCGACTGAACAAAATCGTTCATATCGATTTATTTGTCACGTGCGTGTGATTTTGATCCATGAACCTGGATTACACGTGATATATTGATTGCGATGCTTTGAACTTTTTCAACGTATACAAGAAATTGATGGAAAAGATTTATACGTTTTATTTTATTATTTTAACATACACAATACCTTACAATCCATAATTTTATCATTATTAATTGAAATGTAAGTTTTTTTATATAAATATGATCCTAGTTTGTATCATTATTTTGGAGAATAAATAATTTTGTTCCATTCTGGGAAACAGAATTCAATCGGTTTTTGTTGCTCGAACATACTTTATCCTTCTGGCTATCGTCCTTGAGAATAAAACATGCTCTGGAGAGTAAAAACAGATTAAACTTGAGCATGAGTACTATATGCCCTTGATGCATAATGTATTTGAAAAACAATTTTTTGTGTATTATTGTCTAATTTACAGAGAACAAGAGACATTTTTTCCCAAGGTAAGATAGAGGGAATTTTTATCATTGGAACGATACATATGAAAAATATATTTATATTAATCTATAAATATGAGAATGTGATGTGTTAAAATTAAAATCATTTTATATTCAGAACAAAATGAACATTCGAATATTTTAGCATATTTTTAGGTATATTTTATTTCTACAAACGCACGCTTCGATCTCTTAGTGTAAAATATTTTTTTTAATTAAATATTCATTTTGTTCATCGTAGGTTTTTTTTGAAGTAAGGGTTATTGTCAGAGTGTATTCGAACCATAAGTAGCTCGGGCGGTCAGCTTTCAACGTCTGCTGAATGAGATCATATATTGCTAGAGTCATCTTTAATTCAAATTGTTTGCGAAGTCTTTCATTTCAATACTAGTGGTAGACTTAAACTATTTGACTCGTCAACGTATGTGACTTTTCTTCTGCTTATTCTTCGTCGTACATTTAACGACATCGTTAATTTGAAAGTCTTTATGAAAAATGCAACACTTTATTCACGTATTTTTTTTCAACGACTGAACTCCATCATGAAAAATTAAATAGAAATACAATATTTTGAAATGGATAAAAATGTTTGTTATTAGTTTTGTTGAAATATTAACTATTGTTCTAATTTGTATGATATTTTAATTAAATATTGATTATGGATACATAATATTGATATATTTCCATCTGAAATATTACTTACTATATTTATTTTGGAACAATTTGTAAATTGTACCAGTTAATATTAAAAAGAGAAAATTCAATATTTCTAATTAAAAATGCCACATTTAAAACTGTTTTCCAGAGTATGTTTATTTCACATTTTCATGACAATTAAAATTACTCATTAAAAGAATTAAGCATTGTATTGAACGAAAAAACATAGTTACAGGATCTCGGGTAAAAAATGAATCTAATAAAAGGTCATAAAACAGGAGACAGAGCTGACCTTTCGCTAAAGGGTATAGGGTGTGACGTTCACATCGATCGTGTCAAGTCACGTACCAAGAATTTTCGATTCGACGGAATGGTTAAGAAAAAAACTCCATGAAAAAATTTCCTTGGCTATACGAAGTACTCATCAAATAATAGCCATTTGCGAAAGAATCAAATACAAACAAAACTCCTTGATAATTTGTTAATCATCAATGTATACAAACGTGTTTTCTATTCGATCAGAAACTATCCTTTTAGTAAACTAGGTGTAATTCAAAAGTTATAAGTTGACAGTTGCAATACAAAAACAAAATTCGTTTTCACGATGCAAATATATTCTACTTTATAATGTATTATCCCACCTAAATTTGCATTTAAATAGTTTTTAACTTTTGAAACATCCATTAAAAACTTTAGTATCCGTAGAATGTATTCGCAGCCTTACATAGAGCAATAATTTCAACAAAAATCTTATAATGGTTGATTTGCGAAAAGTGTAAACCTCTTTTCTGGAATCAAAAGTTGATACACAAATTTTCTAAGATGAAGTTAGGCTTATGTGAAGAAAGATATACCATTCTTCTGAAATAACTTCATTAGTTCATGAATCTGAATTACATATTAAATTTAAACCATTGAATTTCATTGTAAGAATAAAATTATTTGAAATAAAAAATTGTTCTTCTAGTGCTGAAAATATGCTAGTATATCTAACGATCATGTTTCTAAAGGATTTATCTTATCATGATGTAAAGATGTCAATGCAGATTCAGAGATGTGTAAGCATTAGTGAAAAGCATAGCGGCTATGCCATCAAGCCAGTTTTGATGTCTACATGTAATATCTATCATTTTGACACTATCCTCCAGAGTATACGAATCAGCTCGAACATGCTGGCGGGGAACGCTGATACGATAGACGAATTGTGCGTGTAGGCGAACACAGGAGTTCAAACAGAAGTGCAAACCTGATGTTGTTTACAGTCCGGTACTACGAAACTACAATGTTATTATTTCTGCCCGTCATTTGCCTAATCGTATAAATGAACCAATATTGGCCCAATCTCTTGTTAGCATTACAAGAGCAGTCTCTCAACGAGGTTCCTTAATCCAATACCCATTGCATTCGACAAGTCTATTGTTGTCGGAAGATCTACGATTTTTATCTCAAATAGTGATGACCTTTTAGCTTTTCAGATATCTCCGGACTAAAAATATACAAAAGAGCACAAGTAACTGTGACAAGCTTTCCGTAACGCTGAATTATTTGGTTTTTTCAATAAATATAGATGATTTTTTATCATTTATACATGCATTCGCGATAAAAAAGTATAACACACGAGATTGCAACCAACAACTGCAAAACGGTTCACAGCGATAGTATAATTATTGAATCGTTTCAAATTAATAAATCGCAAAACAACAATATAAAATCACGCAACAAAACATCGTCGTTTTTATTTTATGGAAGTTTAGTTCAACAAAATTCACAAAGGGATAATAGTGGAATCAACTTTTTTCGCTAATATTTGTTTGCGATTGATTTTCAACTGAATTTCGTGAATACGCAGACATGTACGACTCAAAGATCAGAAAGGATTATCGTTTTCCATTTTTTTACGAGCTGAGTATTTCACGAATAGTAATTTTTAGATCATTCCAAAATATAGTATTTCTCGATATAACACTTTGTTACTATTTGAACGTAGAATTAGATGTGGATCTTATGCAAAAATTAGATTTATTAAAAGTATTCATGTACACATGTTAAGTTTTTGGTAATTGCACAGCAAAATCAAGCTCTGCTTTAATAATATTTAATCGTTTCAAAATAAATCGGATTATAAAAGTCACATTTTGCTTTTACGAAGCTCCGAGGCATTTTCTGTAATTTTCTTTCGTGTCAATGCTTCGATATTTATTTTGCATTCAAAGCATTCATGCAATATCAGAGATCTTTTCATCCGTCCAAGGGAAATAAGTATAAAAGGGAAAAACAAATAAATGAACGAATGAGAAAATGATATCAAACTTAGAAATATCAAGAATCTTATATAACAACGGTGGGAAGTCAAAATTTCCACGATAATACATTTTTACGTCGGCAGTTCACTGGTATATTGAAGTATATATCGTTGAATATATCTTTCATACATATTTTTCAGACAACTTTTATGTAACAATAATATGCTTATTCGCTATTGTATAGAAAGTCTTTCTAATATTTCGTTATACAAAAGCTTGAAACTGAAGAATTATTATCGATATCATGCCAAAACTACCTTATAGTTTCATATTATGAAATGAGAATCGCAGAGTTCTTTCAAGTTGTTTTGTATGAAAAGTTATGTGCGTTTTAAAAAATCTTTTGGGTTTATTATCAGCGTACATAATGGATTCTCATATTAGAGTTTGAAGGCAGTCAGGGCAGTTGCTAACGAAGCTTTGACAGGTTTGCATAACGTATACAGAAAGATGATTCCTCCTGCATCTCATAAAACAACTCTTTCAGCGCAACTTCCTTTGAACTTATAGGTATAAAACTGCGTTCATTCGTCGGAAGCTTGATAAAAGCACATGTTATTTTCGTTTAGTGGTCTTCTAAGCGACTCAGCTGAAAAGAAAATGAAATACTAATATAATTATCAAGTGCCTAGTGAAAAAATGCTCTGCATTTATTCATACAAAAGTTATACGATTCACATACATTTATAGAATACGTTTTATTGTTCTTCTTAATTTTTGCTAATTACTAACGTAATATCTTTAATCATACTTAGCATTGAATTAAAAAAATAATGAATAAAATTCTTTTCTATCAAGACTAATTATAAGATTTTGCTTATTCTCGTGTTACGTATTTTCCAACCAATTAATATGCATTCTTTCATTTTTTTTTTTTTTTTGATTAAACACAAAAAGACGTGATTTTTTTTCTTTTTCCATGCTTGATAGCAGTTTAATTAATATTCAACCAATCAACTCTTAGAAATTATCGGAACAGCCGACCTCAAGTAAACACTTCAGATGACCTTCCAGCTTTTTTCTCCGATCTCTCAGTAGTTCCGACACCGACAATCTTGATTACAGCTTGTTTCACGCGACCTGACGTGTTGGGGCTGAAGGGGCGACGCTGTGAAGATAATTATCTTAATGCACCTTCACTTACCATAACTATTCTGATATTTGGTATGTAATAATAAACGTACTTTCGGAGCATATATGTAGCTTTCATTCAAACACGTGGTTCCCTTTCCTTTAAGTCACTTATTCTCAAGTCAACGCTCAAGACGTTTTTACGATTACTTAAATTATACAGCTGCGTGAAAATTATTCAGCGCGGTGAACGCAACGAAAAATGAAGTCGCGGCGTAATTTAACTCGCAAAGGAAAAAAAAGTGTGCTGAAGAGCTTCTAAGCAAGGTTACAATTGGATGAAAATTTTATTATTAAAGTTTCACGGGAGTTTTCAGTCGCGCGGACAAAGTTTGACAATAATTTGAAAGCTATTTGAGCAATGCTTAAGTGTTCATCTGTGATTTGCGCCAGACAAATGAAATTTTGCAAAGATGCACGAGATGTTAATAATAATTAATGTCGTAGTAATGTCCCAGCAAAAATGATAATGGAATAAATTTCACATTGATAAAATAGTGCACTCAGAATCTGCTACCTTCTCATGGTTTCATAAATTATAAATTTCAAGCTAATTAAAAACGATATGGTGTTATTTAATATTTTTCCATATAAAGGTTAGTATTATCACTTAATATTTATAAAATGTATGAATTAATATAATATAACTAGATTTCAACATTATATTTTTTCCAATTAAAAAATATCGTTCAATCGTTTTTAAATATTTGAATTTCTTTCATGAAATTTATGTTGTAACATTGACATTTAAATTTTCCAATGATTTAGATTTTTAAGAAGAATCTAAGTTGGTTTATATTTCTTTTAAATATGTGTTTGCTCTTGCATTGTTAATTTCACAAAGATACGTCATGAAATCTCAGATTAGAAACAACAGTAGTAGCTTACGTCAAGTACAATACATGTGCACACAAATTGTTATAAGCTTTGGTGGAAATATACAATCCATACGTACCGTGTCCTCGGGTGGTGGTTAAGACCATAGTTTGCTAAATATAGCGAATATAAAGAAAATGAAATACTTTTCGTAAGTCAAACCACTAAGGGAAGGCTATCGGAACAATAAACCAAATATAGGGAATCATATTGTGACGAACTATATATTCGGTTAAAATTCTGCTTCAAAAGAAATTGAAAGAATTGTGTAAGATGTATTGTGAAAGATTTGGAAATATATATATTCACAAGGTAATTTAAAAAAGTCGAAAATGACTCGTATATTTTTCAAATTAACTAGAAATGTTAATTCCAGAGATTTTAATATATATATTTAGGCTTATTATAAATCGAGTTTAACATGTTGAAGTTTGCCAATGCACAAATGAATACCTTTCGTTGGAGAAAGTGAGATTCTAATATCATTTAAGTAATAAAGAGTCGTTCCTGCTAAGTTAGATCGTGAATGGCTAAATCGAAGATGTAGGAGTGAAAATGTATACAGTCAAGTTACAAGGGGACATTCAGGCAGTTAGTATTACCTGCCTATTAAACCCAAAACTTCTTTGACAAGGGTGGAGTTAAAGTTAGATTGGTGGTGACCGAATATTGGTGATGTGTAAAAAAGTTACTATAAAAGTTCTTCAGTTTCGACTATTGCACTGGTTTACATAAAAATTTGACAAAGTAAAATAAAATTGCCGCGTTGCTAAACATTCAATTACGTTTGATTTATTGTATTTTTCTTACTAAAAAGTTAAAACCAGCATTAACATAATATTTATATTAATACATTGAAAAGCCCCGTTAATATTTAAAATGGGAAGAAATGAAATTTATTTAAATTATGCAATCAAAAATTTAGCGTAGATATTTAAGATACTCCTTTATAATTTTAATGTTGCATAAAGTAAATAAATAAGTGATTTTAAAACCATTCTGGAAATACTTACAAGATTTTACACTTGCCTGAAAGAAATAACTAATGTTGGGGTAAAATATTACTCTATAATTGTAATTGTGGGAATAATTAAAGATTAAAATGAAACTGTGATTATTATATAATAAAAAGTGAACATAAAGTTCTTATTGTATTAATTAAAAATAATTATATTTTATTTATTTTGTTAAAAAATGGTTAAAAATATCATACAGTTAAAATATGTCGGCAGTAAATTTAATTTATGTATATATTTTTTACGTTTAATTATTTTTAATACGTAATTTAGAATTATATGACATTATTAATGTATTAACAATTTGGAGAAAAAATTATGTATTTGGAATAAAATGTCAATGTATTACTCATTATGTATGGTCCTGTTTTTCTTATTAGTTTTTTATATATATTTAATTATATGATCTCTTTCTTTAGAACATTATGTATTAATTTATATCACTATAGATTTTTCAATTTAAGCATATTTTAATTTATGAATATAAACAATTAATATTTAACATATTATTTCATTTTTTATTTATAAACATCTCCCGAAAATGAGAGCATTATAGTCATTTTAACCGACAGACAAAGATAACCGAACGATATTTTTGTTAGTAAACAAAGATGCTCGAAAATTCGCACCCATTTATAGGTTAAAATAATGTCGTGCAAAGAAAAGTATATAACAATTCATTTTGATTTCTTTAGAGTTTTTTTTACATATTTTTTATTCAGAGTCATAATATAATCTTAAAAATTGAATTCTTATTCATGACATAGAATCTGAACAATCTGAGATTGGACACATCTGAGTCACAATATTCCCAGCGCAGTATACGTCACAATCACCCGATGATTTTTAATATGTATAGGGTAATTAATATTTTTTCTTCATTAATTGTGTAATTTGAAATAAACTATTTTAGACTAATATAATTAAATGATAAACATACCAAAATTACAAAATGTTAAATCATCTTCGTAATTTTATTTTCATAAATAACAATTTTAAAACAGTGCTTTAATCTATCTATTTTACAGGTACATATTTTTTATCGTAAATCTTGTATGAGATTGAATTCATAGAAATAAGTGTCAGTTATAAGGCCATTTGTTTATTTATTGAATCAAAAATTGAGATGTGACATATTAATCTGTTATAACAACTACATCAATTAACCTTACTATTATGAATATCTTTAAATTACAAAAGTCTTACTACCGTAATTTAATAGAATAAACTGATGTTTAAGCATGATGACATAGCAGAAGATGGAATGATTGATATAACTTATTAAAGCTTGCAGTCTAGGGATTAAGCTCGATCAACACACTGATAACAAAATATCACTATATTGTCATTGACGATATAATGAATAACGGATTTCAAAGCAATATTTTTATGTCAGGCAACTCGAAAAACAAAAACTGCTTTTCCAACATAAAAAATATTGTGGTATGATTCATTTGTGAAAAGCAATAACATAAGAAGAAATGTAATATAATTGGCTTTATGTAGTGTAATGTGTAAATTGAAAATGGTACTTCTTATAATTTGAATTTTTGAGAAAATCATCAATTGTAAAATTTGTGTAATTGATTCATGAATGTCATATAATGAGAAATGCATATTTTTTCATTTTACAGATTATATTGAAACAGATTTTAGAGTAGAGCCATTTTCCTATTTAAATATAATTCAGAAAACGCTATAAGAATTGAGTGTTGCTTAATTTTACATAACTGCTTAAAAGTATTACAAAATAAATTTCGGAGGAGGATTTTGAGGTTAATACTGTACATTTACTCGGACAAACTTGATGGAACTTACAAGCCTATAGCCGGATAACTACGTAAAAGATCCTTATTATAAAAAATACTTATATTTATACTGAATTTTTGTTAGATATTTTCGATATAAATTCATGAGAATTAATTTGAAAGTTTTTTCAATTTTTTTATTATTCTAAAATATTTCAAAATATTCAGTTATTATGAGATTGTTGTTTTAATAAAAAAATTATTTTACAACTATTTGTAACTATGAATATTTTATTTTTTCCCCACCAACCTGAACGGAAGCTCAATACTTCTCATTGTGGTTGGTTGTATGATCTTTTACAAGTTTATTTAATTTAATTAATTACTCTTACACGACGAACAGTAATAAATAATAGCTGCAATATAAAAGCAAAAATCAATTGTTCTTCTACCATTTCAGTATTCGCAGCAGTAACCTTTCATATCAGCAATTCCTACAGTATGTGTTATGTAATCGATGCAGTATCGAATCGTTTTGGAATTCATATAATAAGACTACTAGCTTCAAAATGCTTTGATTTTCTCTATTGGAATCTACTTTGAGATTATATTGGTCATCTGGAATTTCTGTTAGGTAGAAAATCGCTTGTAAATATTGATATGACTCAGTAAATAGAATTTTCAGTTGCCCCAACCTCTTCCAACAAAGTATTCTCCTCGTTTTAATACAGTCCTATTCGATGCAGAATTTCATTTTGGAGACTCAAGTCAGTCTGCAATCATTTACAGAATTTGACTTGTATTTTGATTGGTAAAAGTTGTTGCTATTCTTTCATTGATTTAAATTTAATCCATCATTGATGAGCATCAATCGGTAATTTGCACTAAATAATTGCTTGCTTTATTATTTATTTCTCTTCTTATTAATTAATTGCCAAAACAATACATTCAAGAATTTACTTCATAAATTGGATAAAATAGCTGAAAAAGAGCTTGTTGGACTTTTCTATCATTCATATTCTGTATTTAGATTATCATTTTCGTTAATTCATTGGTTCGTTTATATTTACATAAATTGTAAAAGTTCTTTAATATTGAAAATTTATCGACATTTTAACATTTACATCTCAAATACTGAAGACACAAACTATGTTATAGATTATAGCTTAAAGATACGTATTCAAGGTGTTTAATTCATCGGCATCCATCTTACTAATATCTGATTGAATTTTCAACTACAACAAGTTATCATTGCCTAAACTACATGTTTTATACACTATTTTATACAACCTCGGTTACCGGAAGGAATAAAGAATTATTTCAAAATAAAAACTTGCTGTCGAGCTTTTATAGGTATCGTAACTGTATTCACATTTGTTTTACACATAAAACAATAATTATAATTTAGTGGAATTGATGTAAAAAAGTGCATTCATTAATTTGCTAATTGTTGTAGATTTGAAGCGGAGATCTGTTAACATTGTGACGAAAAATTCTCATATTAATCATAATTAAGTATAATGTATAACATTTACATATTCAGAATGTTAGAAGAAAAACAAGGAAACTTACGAAAATTCAAATGAAAAATGTTTCGTTCCTTTCTCAAGTATTTCACTTTTATGAGTAGACTTCATTAATTATTTGCAATGTCTGACATTAATAAAATCTTTGGTTCTTCAGTATTAGGATAAAGCAATTACTCTAATTTTGTCAGTTTTTGGTTTGAAGTTAGTTCGCATTCCCAAGTTCATTGTCACTTGTAATTAAACTATTAAAAGGGTTAATTAATTAAAACTTCCTAGATATATCTAGTCGTTTTTGACAAATAAACCGAGATATGTGAATACTGCTCTAGCTATTCCTATTGTATTTTGCTTTTCTATGAAGTTGAACGAAATAAGAGTGTAATGAATTGTTTTTAATTATTAAAATTATGTAGTTGGATTTTTAATTTTATTTTTCAATACACAATTCTCGCTAAGATTAAAAATTATGTACATATATGATATTGCCATTATTCAATAAACTCGTGAAGTCACTGTATTTATGGCCAAACGCGGAGGTCAGTTTTTGTTGCGCGATAATCACAGTTCAACGTTCGGTCAAAACATGTTTAAAAAATAAAATGTGATGCACAGACTCATGAAACTTGTATCCATTTGTAATCCACTGCTACTACATATTTTATCTTAAACAACCTTTTTCAAACACCTTATATCGACCAAACAAATGTAAGAACTATTCTCTCCGAAGAGATTGATATTCAGTAAGTGAAAGAATGAAAAAAATATGGATATAAACATTGTTTTTTGAAAATGTGCAAAACATATTTTTAACGACGTATGTGTATAAATTTGTATGATAAAAGAACTAATTTTATAAATATATATAAAATCACCACAGTGTTAAAACACGATAAATCATTAATTTCATTAGTACTTGACTAACCAATTAACGCACTATTTCAATTAAGTTTAGGATGAGTATTTTCAGTTTTTCATTTAGATTAGTGAAATTAAAAGTGAAATGAATAAAAAAACTTATTCCTTTCTTTTTTAATCGATTTCACACTTTTGAAATATACATATGTATAGTTAAAAACCTATAGTAATTCCATTGTCTTTAAAATATATTTTCGTCTAGATTAGTGAAATAGTTAGACTCAAAGGGGATCCATATTACAATTTATAACGATCTGTCATAAAACCGGAAATTTGAATTGATGTCTAGAATAAATTAATGTAACGAATCATTTAAGAAATTATCGTATTGTTGGTCACATAACTATTTAGATTTGGGAAAATTACTTAAGAGAGTCATTTGTACAATATCCTATAGTCATTCGGGAATCTCGAAAGCCTAAGAGATGCTTAGCCAAGAAATTAAAAGTCATATTGCACATCCGAACGAGTTTAAAAATTTTATCAGTAATAGATGTTCCATTTAAATTACTTTTTTTAATATAAATAACGAAGATTAGATACGAAATCTAGAATTTTTAATAAAGATTAAAAAGATTTTAAGTGCAACGAAATTCAAAATTCTAGACAATCTATGTCATTATAATCGTCGCTATAATACAATAATGAGATATTTTATAAAGATATTTTTAAGGAAATACTTTTCATGAAAATACTTAAATATTAAGTGATTATAAAACTGCATAGTTATCATATTCATTGTATGCAAACTATCCTAAATATCAGAGGATATTTTATATAAAATATAAAAGACATAACCAGTTTCTCACCAGTTTAATTCACAATATCAAAATTCTATGAATCGTTTATTCAGTAAACCGTTCTTTTAAAAGTTTATTAAAAAATTAATATAAAGTATAATAAAGAAGATCGGTAGCGCAATAAAGATACTGATAATTAATGTTCACAACCGCGATTTTGTTATTAAAAATGATGCTACAATTTTAACATTTCTTTTATCATTTTTACCGTGTTAACAGATTAAAATTGGTACTATTTCAAAACTTGAATAAATATCAGTAAATAATTAAATACCTGATATTAAATTGAAATTTGTTAATACTTCCTTTATACCAAATTAAAAATTTAGCTAAAATTCACTACATATTTTATGTGAAATTTATCTCGTCATGTAAATCAATGAAATATTTGTGCGAATACAATAAATACTTCTTGTGACAAGAAGTATTTATTGTGTTTTATTCGATAAACAATTCAAGTAGTGTTTATGATAATTTTTACTGATTTAAATAAATGTAATATATTTTTGTTAGTAACTAGTTGAAATCTTAACAACTGAATGTACTATTAAACTTATATGAACAACTCATTAGCGATAAGATAAACAAATTTGAAATTAATCATAATTTTACGTATCATTTTATAAAACGTTACATTAGTTTGTAATGTTAAAATAATATAAATCTATAATCTTAACATAAAAATAATCTACAAGAACAATAATTATAGGTTTTAGGAAAAAAACTTGTCTTTTAAATAAATAAAAAATGTCTCGTACACATAAAAAATAAATCGAAGACACGTTATTCTATTGGATACAGTTTAGATATAACTTTTGCATATTATAGTCATGCTATCCAAATAGTATCACACAGAAAATACAAACAACAAAGGAAGTTACAACCTTTCTCTGGTATGAAAAATTTAAGGTGCTTTTTTATATGAATTTATATTTGTATACATTATTTATTGTATATAAGTAATATT
>JABFQD010000427.1:0-26656 GCA_022817045.1 Psix sp. ZL-2020
AGATATTAGGCTTAAATCTTAATTTCATGAAATTAATACAAGTAAAATAGAGTCATGTATTTTGAAATATTCAAGATAATGCAATGTAATATTAAACATGTACATTTAAATTATTTGCTAGTGTAAAAATAAAATATTATATAATAAATTCAATTATTTAAAAAGTTAGCTTGATGTAAATACATATTTTATTTCATTCTTAAAAACCCGGACATCATATGAGTCATCAAATCGCAAAATTAAACAGCAATAAAATAACGATTAGAGTCGTAAAACTCGAATTTTAGATTTTACATTTTATTTTTTGCGCGTATCAAAAATGTAAACTCTCTGTGTTATTTTGCTCAGAGAATGTCAGCTTCTTAGTAGAAGAAAAAAACTTTCCTCCCATTCGTCATGTAGTAAAAATAAATTTGTTTGTTACGCATTTATTTTTTTTCACAAAAAGAAATTTATTTTTTTACTAATATTATCTAATACTGATTGTTCATAGTGAATCAATTAATTTATATAACTATAATTTTATTTTTTCATCAAATAAACAATAAAATATATTGATATTTAAAATTCATTTAATTCGATATAATTAGATGGTAAATATAATAATCAGGAAAATAATGTTATACAATTTATATCAACCCAGGATGAGTGCATTTTTTCTGACTTTTTATTTGTCAACAATGAACTTACTCAAACATTTTGGATTATCACTTTAGGATTAATTTATTATCAATACTTAATACTGTATTGAATAATATAAACTGAAATTTTAGTAAATACAATAAATTAATAGCAATTGATAATTATATAAATGTCTTTTAAATAATATCAATTCAAAGTCAAATAACAATTTGTATTAATTTATTTCTTAACTTCTACGAAATCTTACGATTTAAGTTGTTCAATGAAAACAATTATTGCATGACCTTCTGACTTTGACTGAATTTGGTAAACAAACCAGCTTCATGTATCTTAGAATTAAAAAGATCAAGTATCTAAAGACAAAAATGAAACAAAAATGAATGTATTGTTAATTGTGTGTGTTAGAAAGAGAGGTCAAGAGTCTAATTTGTTCCTTTGTTTTTTATAGCATTAAACTTGTCCAGGCGTTTGAAAAATTAATATGTATATGAAATATGAAAAATGAAATATGTATAAATTATTATAGCTTAATCAAAAGATAACTCGATAATATTTCTATATTAATTATGCCAATATTCAATACCGAATATTCGCGAGATCATTTGAATATTTAAATATTTTTATTTTGATACATTTTTTTGTGGTTGTCGTTGTGGAATAAAGTTCTTGACTTTCCTCAAGATGATTATTGAAGACGCATTGTTTAAAATAGCGTCAACAATACCAAAAAGCGTCAGCGTTTATTTTATATGAGTATCGACGGATGTTAACGTTGTCAATTGCTACTCTAAAAAATAGAACCTCGAAATGAAGAATGCTAAACACATAAACTGTCTTGAATATTTTTAAATACTAATTTTACAAAATTATATAACAATTTTAATTTCTGGAATACTTTAGATAACTATTAATCATTCATTAATTCACGCATATTGTTTAGAATGTTATTGTTGATATTTATCAACACGTCAATGGCATTGAATAAAAAATTGTACTGGAGAAGATGAAATTAATTTATGCTATTGCAATAGGAAAATAATTATTTTTAAAAACGATTTTTTCTATAAAACAAAAAATGAAAACAAGAAAACAATGTGCTATAAATTTATCATTAGGTATCCTTGTTTTTATTGTGTGTAAACGTGAACTTTCGTATTTGTTTTATATATTGTTGTTCGAGATATTTGCGTAGCAACCATTTATATTACAGAAATCATATTTCTTATTAAGAGTAGTACTTTTTATTAAAATGCAACGTTTTTCATAATAACATTTATAATTATTTATAATTTATATTTCTTTTCAAGTAAAGACAGGAAAACTTTTTTTGTATTTATTTTTTGTACACAAATTTATTTCGGATTTTTTTTTTTTATTATTATTAAATGCACTTTGTAATTTTAATATAATGTTCATCTGCTTAAAATTAATAATTAAAAAAATACGTTGTATTTGTATTGCAAAGATTAAAAAATCTACTTTAAATAAGTTGACTTAATCCCAATTAGGCCTAAGTAAGCCGATATGAAGGCAAACTAACAATCAAATGTGGACCTTTATTAGACTTTATGTGATTCTGATTGTTTTCTGTAACAAAGATTTACTTACTCGATTTGGATTTTGTTTAACTATAATACAACCAGCTTCAGCTTATAGTAATTATGTGGAAAATCAACACTTAGAAGACCACGTACACGAGACAAAGATAATTCCAATGAAAACTGTGTATATTAGAAAGAGAGATCAGATAATCAGTTTGATGGTTCAGACTTTCAAATATCCAAACGTTAAAATTTAACTTGGGTTTAATTTTTTTTTTCTGATTGTGGTGACGGAGAGTGAAGGGAGGAAAAAGGGGAAGGGTACAAAACATTTTTCTGCTGAGTAATAATACGAGATAGTATTATATTTTTAAAAATCACTAAAGTAGTTTAAACTGAAGATAAGCATTTTATTTTTAACATTTTTAAGCTTGTTAAAATTTGAACTATTAATTTTAACCTAAGAATGTGTAAAAAGTCTTTCAATATGTAACAATTTTTTTAACAGCGAACCACTCATAAGTACATGTAAGTTAGTTGGTAACAAAAAATTTGGCCGTCGTGTAGTGTAATTTTGGAGACATTTTAACCCGGAGGAATAGCTCGCGGCATAATTGCTGGACCAAAACGAGAGGTTAGCGTGGAACGGAAGAGGGCGGATTCAATATGAATTCCTAGCATTGAAGCCTCTGGGCACGAGGTTACAGGCTACAGCCGCAGGGCACCTATTAGCGGGTGAATTTCGATGAATCAGCCCAATTTCTGAGGCACGTCGAAGCCATTTAAAGGGAGCATTTTCTGTATCAGCCCCCGCAAACCAGTTCAGCAGAATTGAAAACGGGCTGAAACTCGTACAAAACATACGGCCCGGGCCCACCGTGGCACAATGCACTGGAGCGTTTCGCAAATTGCGTTCCATGGATACCAGACGGAATTCCGCAACCAGACCAAACGGTTTGTAACACGCGAAGAAAAATGCACGTAGAAATGCAGTTTTAACGCGACCTGCCAAATTATCGTAACACCGGCATTTAACATTTTTTGACGAGATTGACGGCCTTTGTGCAAAACGCTTGGGAACGTTTTGTGGCTGAAAATCTGCACAATCGATTTTTCGGAACGGCGCCGTAGTATTTTCAATATGAAGATTAATTTTTTTCTGGAATCACACTAATAAATCGAATTCAAAATGGTGTAAATGTATGTTAGGGATATGAGTTAATATTTCTGTATGGAATTTCATATCGTCTATATTGTTCTATAAAATATAATTTTTAGATTTTATTACTATTTAAATGAAAATATACTTTTATTACATCCAAATCGTTTACTATAAATATTACATTTATTTAAAATTAAAAAATGTAATAATCAATTTTAAATTTTAAAAATTATTTTTAGAATAATAATTAATGTTAAAATATAAATTAAATGACAGTTGACATTTTGAAATTATAAAGCTATTTCCTTGTCAAATATGTAATAAATAAATAATTGATGTCATACTTTATCGCAATTATATATGCAAATGAGAAACCGTGCCGGCTTAAAAAATATATGTAAAAAAACTGTAATTATAAAAAGCTAATATCCAAGATTTAGTAAAAATATTAAATAATTAGTCTAATAAAATGTCTTTTGATAAACATAAAAATTACAAATACAGATGAAAAATATTTCAATTCAAAAAAACATATGCTTCAATAATAAAATATAGATATAGTCATATCTATATATGTTCGACAATGTTGCAAACCAGATCCTACGCATATGTTTAAGAAACGCTACATAATTATCAGCATTATGCTAAGTAGCATACTCAAGTTGACATAAAAAAATATGTTTGTCAAGGATACTTGGAAGATAAACTAAGAAACATAGTATTTCTAAAATTAAAACAGAAATCACATTAGAATTTCATGTCGAGATTATGATGAAAACTTAACATCCAATGAAAAATAAATAAAACATGAAAATTGTCAATTCACACAATACACTAATGGAATAGTCGTTTGCCTAATTTTTTTTTCTCGCCACTTGAAAAATATGTCAAAATATTCTCTCAAAATTGTATCCTCTACTTTTAATACGTTTCTGTTATGATAAGCACCCTCAAAGCGGCTTAAATCAGCACGAACGCTCTTGCAAACATAAATGCAAGCACTTCTTGTTTTCTTTTTCAGAAACGGCTCTCCAAAACCCAAGAAGAGGCTAAGGAGTACTTAAAACAAAAGAATATTTACGATCTCTTCCATTTTTTAATGGGTCATTTGCTGGTCGACGAGCCAGACGAGCCAATCAAATATTTGTCCGAGCTTTTAGATAAATGCATCAACTTCAAACTCGGAGTGGGCAAACCGCCCCTACTCTTCACCTCTCGGTAATTCATATGTCTCCTTCACTTGTGCGTTCGATTTTCAATATTTTATTAACCGTTGTCGCTATCCGGAGGAAGAGCAGATAAACGAGAAAGAGATCGACGAGACGAGTTCTCGATGAACATTCGACGAACGTCACACACAAACACACCCACACCCACACACACACACACACTCGTACAATTAATTTGAAAAAGAGGACTCGGAGGTCCTCTTGTATTTTAACATTCACTATAGTAATTAATTCTGAAAATGAATAAAAAAGATTAGTAAATAAAATTAAGTAATATATTTTGCAAAAAATAGCAATTTTAATAAGATAAACAATAAGAGAAAACAACTGTTTATCTTAACTGTGTTGTTATTGGTTGAAAAAGAATCGGTGTAACTGAACGTTGTGATATTTTATGAAATTGTTCATCAAGCTAAAGCGGATACAGACAATCAAAAGACAAGTAGGAAACCTATCATTCTGGAATAAAGCGGCAAAGATTCTGGATTCGTGACAAACGAAATTGAAGAAATTACGACAAAAAGCGGCGCGTCGGGCATTGTCTAATAATTTGAAACTTGGATTATGAACTCGTTAATGCTGCGCTCGCTGTCCCAGCCCTTTCATCTTAACCAAAGATTACACGCCACGGTAGAACAAGTTCGGCATTTTTGTCCTAGCAATGGCTTCATTTTAACTTTCAATTGTCTTTGGATTGTCGCAATTACATTATACTCGGTCGCAGAAAACTCTTCTGCTTCAATCTGCTTCTTTAAGAACAAATCAGCAACTGTATATTTGATCCCTCTTCCCTCACAGTGATTTAATCTTTTCTCGAAATTCAATTACAATTTTATGATTAGTCGTAAACTTGTTGGTCCGACCAGCTTTTTCACCCTCTATATTTGATTTCGCCGAACATCGACCTGTGGAAAGACAAAAAGCGTGGTAATGAAATTGAAATTCAAGTGTAATTCAAAAGTAATCACTTATTATTATGACGAGTCCCATAATTTTTTTGACTAAAAAAAGCCATTAATACGGGAGTGTCGGTGATAAAAAAAATCGCCGTACAGGTTACCTGATGGCATGCGGAGATAATTTTTGTTGACGTGATATCAGCCGAAACGGGTACATATTAAAATAACTGAAACGAAGCGACGAGTACAAAAAGCCAATGAAACGACATTTGCCGAACGTACTCGAAATAATGAGGCCCCGGGTTGCTTATTACCCGACCGTGACAAGGGCTCGAGAGGCTCTCGTAATCACGAGCTCACAGCATACAACAAATTGTCTTTCGCCAGATTCGTCTTTCCTGGTGGCGCGGCTACTTAGGCCAACCGCTTCGTTACCTTCGATGGCATCCGATCGTCATTCGAGTCCTAATTTCGAAGGCTGAAATAATAGCCGAAGCACTCATTAAAATTGACCACTCGAGTTCCAATTAAATTGGACCATTACCGAACTGAGGACTTTATAAATATTGCTGTGTCAAAATATACACACACATTCAAAATTAGGTTTCAATATAAGCTGAAGATTATTAACATCGCATAAAACCAATCTCCTTTAGTGATATTATTACACATTATTTGACAGATTGTTCATACTTTTTGTTAGCTAATTAAAAATTGATGGGAAATTTGTGTTTCTTGTGTTGAGTATTTTTGGCACAGCATAAAAGGGTTCCTTAAAAGCATACCGATGTCAGGTTTAGCCAACAGTTATATTACATTGTGGGCAAGACACGAGGACATCGAGTTATCTCTTGTTAAAAGTGGTTATCATCGTCTGCTGACAGGTATTTTTGCATTACAGGCACATCGAAAGCATGTACAGAAGCCTTGACCCGGCTGGTTTGGGCAGCATCTCGTTGGAGCAGTATACAGCCGGGATGACAACTCTTGGACTCCGAAATTTCAATTCATCTCCGGATGAGGTCACGCCTGGTCGCGTTAATAAAAACGTTTTCTTAAACGAGGCGTAAGTAAAGCCTTCTTAACAGCTTGACGACGAGTGTTCTAAGGTCGAAGATTAAAAAAATCGATCGAACGACCACTCTGGTCGCTCGTTTGAAGCAAAGTCATTTTTACAATATTGAATTAGTAACATATCATCGCAAACTACTTGAGTGTATAATTTTGTAAAAACCGACATCCAGCATAACAACTCATCATACATTTTATATTCAGATTTCTGTCAGAGCAACTTCACCAGTTTGCTAATTCAGCCTTATTTTTTTTTCTCGCAACAAATTACATCTCATATAACGAATACGATCAAAATGAAAATAAACTCTTATCCCTAAAGCCTTAACACAGTCAGACCATCGCATCTTATGATACTCAGGGTTAAAATATCGCTCATGTATGTGTATATATGTGAAGTAAACGATAGGGGAATAAGTGAAGGGGGAGGGGGCAACACGTCATTATGGCGCAGTGCATTAGTATGCAACACATAATGAGAATAACTTGCCGCTTGCGGGCCACGCGTCAGTCTGCCCACACCCCCGTCTCCACATTTACGATTATTCTTACAATTACGTAAAAATGCCGCTACGCTCCAAATCGCCTCCCGTAATATTTATCCTGTCTCTCAGGGCGCTTCTTGCTGATATTTCGTGTTTTCTGTGCATATTGTATGTCACTGTTTTACTTCGGTTCAGTTAGTTTGCGTGTTAATGTTTCTTGCGAAATAAGTGGCGCGATCTGTTTGGGTAAACATCCGCTAAAGAGTCATGCAACTCGGCTGTTTATTGCGACGACTCGTGTAAACTGGTCAAGCGATTATTTCTTCTTCTCTGCAGTCCAACTGGCTTTTATTTGATGTAATGTCTTATTCGGGAGTCCGACGCGCGTTTGATTGCATTCTAACCTATAACAGAAAAGGTAGCAAACTTGAACGATATGTCTAACATGTTGCCAACATAAACATGCAACTATGAAAATAATTAGGTCTGCAACGGCCTAGCAAATTGAGCCTAAATGTGACTCCTCGTCGACGTAAGTGCAACTAATTAGAATTACGTCATTAGCAGTTAACTGGTAGACTGCGTCACAAGAACAAAGCCAGGAATGGCAGGAGAGTGTGAGTTTTTAACCAGTGGATTGATGAACTGATGAACAACGGTATCTTCGTTTCTTAGCGTGCGAACTAAGGGCGAATCACGTTCGCGCAAGTTGCGGTCAGTTGAGTTTAAAATTGCAATGAAATCTCGTTTTCCACGAGCATGACCCCGAGGCGCACTGAATACCATGGGATCATTCTTTCAATGATACCAAATTATGTGAATCATTAGATTCGCCTAAATAAATATGTGCTTAGCTTTAAGCTATTAAAATTATGCCTTCAACAAGATTAACTATTAAATCAGACGTAACCTTACTTGATGGCAATGAAAACTGAACCAAAAAATCAAATAAATACAAAAATACAATATAGAAATTGTCTGTAAGACAATTAATATTGAAGATGGATATATATACCAATACATAATTGAATTAACTGAGTATCAAATAAATATAACACATCAATTTCAGGAATTTGGAGGATTTATTTGTTGTTACCTAAAAAAATCATCAAAATGAGTATATTACAGATACTATAAAAGAAATTGCATCATTTATACAGAAAAATCAATTAAAGAATATATCTGTTCTTACAGTTGTCTAATTAATCCGTAACGAAGTGCTTATTGGCTTGTGGACAGGACTATTGATAATTGGCAATTTTGCTAGCCACCGGCCGATCAAAGTGTACGATTAGAAATGTCACGCTTTCATATCAAAACAGTGTCATTAGCTCTCAAAGACGAATCGAGCTCATCGTAAACGGATTTCCTTGGTTAGATCAATGGATTCTCATGAGAACGACCCCAGCTTAAACCAAGCGCACTAACCTAATGAATTAGCATTTCGCGCTAGACTTTATATCGCACCGACATCGTATTATGGATGCACAAGCTGCTTACAAACAGTATTTCCCAGGATTCACTGCAAGACTATCCCTAAATGCTTAATTCATATCACATTTGATTTAATTATCATTTCAAGAGGGCTTGTCAGTAACGAGCATTTTTCCATGGAAGAGTGCAAAAAAAACCTTGATGGGTGGTCAGGCATAATTACTTTTTAAGATTATGCTAATTAAGGTGGAAATGAGTGAAATGTGAAATCTCAAAATGTTGTTACAGACATGGATTCTTTGATTCTACGCTCATTTGCAATTGGATTCAATTCATTATAAATTATTCTTATAGTTAAATTTAAAGATGATAGCGAATAACTTTCGGAATGGATAGCTCATCTTTTATCACATTTGCATAAATTGTTTTGAAAAATTAAAATAAAGAAATATTGTATTTTTACGTAGCGTATGCCTTCGCATTTTTAGCTTATAAACGTATACATTTATACTATGTATACAAAGAATGGAATATATATCTTGAAGTGAAAAATACCGTAACCAACTGTAACATTTCTAATATCTTTGTCCTGATATGTCATCATTGAAAAAAACTTACAAATTCATGGATGTGTTTGATTCTTCTATTATTCTTTCATGACTTTCAAAATACGAAAAATGTCTCACTTGCATGGTAAAACCATTAAGACGAGAGAAGAAGGTAATTAATGGGAAAAGTAGTAGACGTTACTGGTTACGAAAAACCCTGCCAAGGAAGTTCTTGATGCTGGTTGGAATTTACGCGCTTCGTCCTTATTTACTTTTTCTGCTGCAGGCACTGATGAATACTTTTATAAAATTTAATGAAGGATGACGCACCGTATTTACTGCGAGCGCTGGAATTATATTGCAAGAGAGTTAATTTGAGGAGTTAGTATGGTGAAATATCTTTGAATATTACTCTTAAATAAACCACCGTTACCATTAATAAATAGAAATTATGGTAGCGCTCCTTCTCAACTATGTATGTACTATGGTTATTTTTTCTAATGTTCATGTACGCACATAAATTTCAAAGAATCTAAGAGTTTAAAATTCAAAATTATAAACTGTAATGTTCTCGAATCAAAAACATAAAAGATTTAAAATAAAATAGAATTAATGAAGGATTTAACCTCAGTACTTAATTTTTTCTTTTTCGATGAGATTTAATAGCCACAATGTGTGGGGTAAAAACTAAAAATTGTGTTTCACCAGTACTTACTTTATATATCCTTCAATTTTAATCATTCCCATGCCACAAACCAGATGGATACCAAAAACCTAATTTCTTATTTTATTCATACACAATGTAGTCAGCTCAACTCTTTCAGCGTAGCTCATTTTTCGAAATGGAAATAAGGACCTTTTCTTGCACAAAACAGCCTTTGGCGATGTACACCCAGCATCAGTCTCTCTTGCTCTATCTTGTTGTTAAATCTACTCTACCGTTCCTTCGCTGTTTTATCTCGAGTTTCGCACCTTTCTTCCGTAGCGTACAACTCGTAGCTTTACTGCTTCTTCTTTGTTCTTGTCTCTCTTCTTCGACGATATGGTCCGTCGGTTCTGTATGCAAGTAGCCCTTGAGCGATAACTGCTGTGTTCGTCAAAGGGCCGCCTGGTCATGTTCGAACATGTATGGACACGGCTTCCAATACAATGCTACAGCGAAATGCATCACGCAACTCGAATACATTCAATAATTCGTCTGGTGATATTAACGGATGAGTAATGTACTTCACCGGACATTCTTCATCCACACAAAATATGCGGGTCCAAATTTGGGTTAACGATTCTTAGATGATGCCACCGAAAATCTTTTACTATTAAGTTTGAATTTAAATGTATCTTATATATATTTATGCAAATATCTTTCTTATGTTCCTTTGCAAAAACTTAAAGCAATTGATTCAAATTTCGCGCCAAAACAGCAGTTGATAAATTTTAAGTCGGAAACGATTATTTTGACCCGAATTTGATCCCGATTTAGGATTTGACGTCTGATATCTTATTACTAGCCATCTGTTTGATTTAAACAGATATTTTTTAAATCCGGAATTCTCAAATAATCAAACGATAGAATTTCGCTGGATCTTCTTTGCTTTATACATGACAGCAAATCGTACCCTAAAGTCATTCCTATATTGCCAATGCATTTTTGGTTTGGCATTGTTATTAATAATGATGATATATTCAGTAATTACGCCCCGTTATGATATGTCAAAACGAAGATTAAAGTATAAACTTGAAAGTCGTGCAATTTGGTTTCATCCTTTCATAATAACTGTGGCAAATTTCTTGAGGGCGCGTGTAACTGCGCTTTCTTTCAAAAAGCAAACAGGATTGCCTTGGTACATTTTTGCGCCATCGAACAAATTAATCAGACGTCTCTCCAAGTGACTTTAAATGGTCAAAGCGCACGTTCCAATTGCATCGTCGGAGTCGATTCTTTTTTAAGGCGCGTCTCCACGCAACTCGTACTGCTTGTCGCTCATATAATTTAGTCCAATTGACCCGCGAGATCCGATCCCATTTATTTTGCTTTTTATTATGGTGTTCTGATAATAAATTTGAGTCCCCTCTGAACAACGCTTTA
Organism: Psix sp. ZL-2020; assembly: GCA_022817045.1. Lineage (NCBI taxonomy): Eukaryota > Metazoa > Arthropoda > Insecta > Hymenoptera > Scelionidae > Psix > Psix sp. ZL-2020. Next base: position 11,098 of record JABFQD010000427.1, read on the forward strand.
ATCACAACCTACTCATGCTCGCCTGCAAAACAATAAACAGATTTATTAACTTGTCTTTGAATATTGAAATCAAGCTGATTAATAATTATTTATTCATCCAATTTTGGTTTTTTAAATCTGTTTCATCAGATTTCTCTTATTTTGTTTTTTTTGTTTTTTTAGGAAACGAAGCCTGGTATTCAAACTCGCCAAGATGATCGGCCGAACTAACACTGACTCGATTCAGATGGATGACATATAAAATGCAATAGCGTCACGCGCGATAAATTTGATTTCTTGTTGTGAACTTTTTTTATCGCAAACATGCTTATATGCAATTGGTGTCAACAAAATTAAAAAGTTACTGCCAGTAATACCGCGGTGCAAGTCATTTATTGACGCAAATTACATGTCACACTGTCCACTACACAGCAATTGCAGGACATTTGCTTTTTAAGTAATTGCACCTCGTTTCTTCAAAATGTTTTCGATATTCCGAATCCACAACGATATATTGTGACTTATATGCCCATTTAATTCTACGACAAATATACTCATTTTCAACATTACACTTTATCGTTTTATTTATTCAAATAAATAAATTCACCATTTCTTGAAAAGAATATATTATCGTCTGCAAATTCCAATTTGTATTTTAAAAAGGTGTTTATTAATTACAGTATTAATTATATTATATTATTTACTTTTTCATTTAGTCTTATATTGACTTTCGTAATAAGAAAAAGATTAGCCATCGAAAATCGTAAATAAAAATCACTTTTTACATCAAGCTAATATTATCTTAGTACCAATCTTATATACTAAACACAGTTTGTGTCTTGAAATATTAACTGCGGTAATATTTATTTAGCAAAAACGAAAACATTATTCCATTCGATGTAAGAACCACTTACATAAGGCTAAGGCTATTTGCCAAGAACAACTGAACTCGTAGATAGTCATTTTTCTCAATTTCTATCTAAAAAAAGTCACTCGCGCAAGTGACTTTCTATATTTTACTAGCAGAAGTTATGTCTACGGAAATGTGATATTTCTCGAAAATATGGATTGTGAGAAGAGCATTATTCGCGAGAACATACATTTTGTTAACATTTTTTCCTGCTTAATAAAAAGTAAGTCACTTAACAATAAATGAAAGCCAATCTAGACTTTCTCCAGTATAAATAAATATTTATATCACAGACATTTTAGAATCGCTTTATTTAAACGCTCATTATAATCTAGTAAAAATTATTTTAATCATCAGATCTTATCTATTGGGATTAAATTTCTTATGACCGTTTATAAAAATTGTCTACATTTGCTACATCAAGTAAAAAACTGAAGGTAAATAAAAACATGTAGCCATTACAACCAATCAATTTCTTGCTTAACTTCTCCAGCTTTTTTGGTCTTCTATTAAATGAAGCATGCACGCGCACTCGCTGTATTTATACTTGAAATATTATTTTAGATCATACAGTGTATGAAGTCCTCTACATAGAATGTACGAAGGTGTAACATTTCAAGACCGGTTAGAAGTGTGCTCAGGCAAACCAATGGCACTTTTATTAGTGGGAACTACAATGCGATCGGCATACATAAACATACAAACTTTCATGTAGATATATATGTGTGTGTATATATATACATATAAGGGAAGCTATAGTACAACTTGCATGGATAGATTAAGCTGATTAAGATTCTGTCCCTTGCCACCTTCTTTTCACACTTTCTTTGGGCTTACATCGATTCGTCATTTATGATCACGTTTCGGTGGCTAATTTATGCATCAATCGTCTTGACTTTTGGCCGCTGATTAGCGACGAATTTTGAGAATAGCTTTTAAGGCATTTTCTTCTCATACAATGTGAGGAATGTCGTCACATGATCAAACTTGTGTGTACCTTCGTTATGGATTCAGGTATAAATTATTTATAGGATCCTCGCAGTAGAAGACACGCAGTTGTTGAAATTCTGTCTTGGAATTGGTCCATGTAGATTTATTCGATTTCGTCGACGTTGATTTAAAAACAAGAAATCGCGTATTATCAATAGAAGTTTCTGAAATTAAAGTTTATAGCTTGTTTGCTTGTTAAAAAGAAAAATAATGAATTGGGTTCCAAATCTGAATTGCTAAAACTTATATCATTGGGTAGCTTAGAATTAGAATGATTTCTATTTTGAAATTCTTCTATAGTTATAATCATTTGGCATCGTCCTTTTATGATAGATGAGCCTATATATAGCTGTCATTCATGATTTAGTACTTTCTTTATTATTGATAAACTTATTTCCTCAATATTTAATAAGACTGTAATATCGTAAGTTATCCTTCTTATTTTCACATAAATTCGAATTCCAGGATAATGTTTCCTTATTTTTTTTTTCATTTAAATATTAAATTGTGTAATAAATGCAAATGAAAGATACAAACTTGCGTAGTTGTGTTTATAACTACGTGCACAACAGGATCTCAAAGTTAGAAAAGAAGGCGAGAACAAGTAGCCCCAAGACACAACCTGTTCAGGCTGCCAGAATAATACACTCCAGAGTACGGTATTCCTCTTTCTTGCTGCACTTTCCTTGTTCTGAGCTAGTCTGCATTATATTCGTACACATTTACGTCAATATACATGCATTATATGTGACGCACTCAAACATGGCTTATTGCATGATTTAAAGCACGGTCGCACATAGGGAAATGTTGCACGCAAATCTATTTACTCATTCGGTAGTTTTCGTACTTTATGACTCTGATTGCCATAATTTTATGCATTTCTTCAACTCATACAGTCCCGTTTTATTATCTTTTACCACCTGAGTTAATGCTAAATCGTTTACTCTAGATTCAGTGCTCTCTTATTAAAACTAGATCGCTATTTCTTCTGTTTCCTGTAATTTTTGCGCTGTTGTAATATTTTAGGTAATTTTATTTTAGATGACCACTAAAAAATCTCCCCATTTTCGTTAGTTGGAAGTTCGTGAAAAAGTCGTTTTCAACTAATGTCGTATAGTCTAAACTCCTAAATCACTTTCTCTAAAAAAACTAGTCCCATAAAAATATCATCTTAAAATTTATCTCGGCTAAAATCTTTAGAAACAACTGTCTACGCTGCGATATAACGATCCATTTAAGAAACGATTAAATCGTTTGAGTATTAATTTCCAGAAAGGCATGATGATCCGAAAAATTTGATTTCAATGCCATCAAAAATCTAATCAACCCTTCTATAAAAACGCTCGATATTATTCATTCCGGTGATGTGATACCGTCGATTTTTCTCAATTAGACAATAACTAGCTTCTCTGAAACATAAAAGAAAAAACGAATTATTCTTTCGCAGGGTTTATTCTAAATATTGGTCTTTCTACCTGGAATCTTGACAAATCTAGATATAATCTTTCGATTTACCTTCCACTTTATTTCTAAACGATCCAACTCTTCACTATTATTTAACCTACTTTCCGAAAGCTCTAAAATATATAATTATGTTTCGTAAAACCCGGCAAACTTCACACCCACATGAAATATAATTCATTCTAAGAATCCAGTTTAAATACTATGTTGTGATCTTTGTTTGAAAATAAACAATGGTTTCTTTCTATAAATGTTATTAAGCAAATCCTTCAAGTTTTAAAATACTTCTATAAAACTGGTTCAAATAAGTGGGTATAAAAAGAACATCCCTTAAAAGTTTTGTAATGCTATTATTCTGAATGTCCTATTATGATAGATCCTTTATATACTATTACAAAAAATCACTTCTACTTAATACATTGTGAAATCTCAACTCAACTTTAATCCAAGAATATTTTGACAATAATTTTGAAAACAAAACTTTTTTTTAGATGAAAATAAAAATTCTCCTTTGTGTTTACTTTTGAAGGTCATAATTATTATAAAGTTTAAATTTAACCAAGAACAATCTTTTTTTCAAATACTACCTAAAACTATTAACAAACTCATTCCAGTAAAACAGAAATCTTTTTACAAAAAATACGATACCCATTTTTTCATAAATAGATAAATATAGATCATCCCTCAGCATCTAGAATCGTTCATATTCGTCGTAACGACCCTTTCATCCCACTTACCTGTGAAACTAGAAACCCCAATCTGACGACCAGTGTCTGCATTCGACGAACTCTAGATTCTCGGTCACGTGACCCTTTCGAATCCACGTGCTTATATGTGCGTAAGTACACAAGCCCACCTAAACGGGTCGTGACTCACACAAACGGAAGGAGAAGGACTCAGATCCGCGGGGCACAATTGTTCCCCACCACTAGAGCCGCCCCCACTCTGGTACCGAAGAGTCCGAGCTCCGAAGCTGTGTGTTTTTCCGACTCAAGTCAGTTTGACCGCTCTCGTCGCTAGGAGTCGACATGTCGCTGCAAGTGCCGCGTCATTCGGCAGAAAAAGCGCGCGAAATTCAAAAACGACGATAATTTATTGAGCGGCAAAATCTGAATAAAAAATTCGTAAAAAAGTTCGTTTACAGTGCGATTTAGCTTGTGTGGATTTTTTTCTGCAAAGTAAAGTGTGCGTCAGAGGACCCGATCTTTGTTGATTTTATGGGAGTTTGCGTCGTATGATGAGCCGGGATGTGGAAGCAGCGGTGAATTTGTCTACGCGAGCCATGACCGACCTGTGCTTATTACGCCCGAGCGCTTTGATCTTGCTCGCGCTGTCTTTGCTGCTGCTTAGCGCGAGCGTCTCAGCCGCCCCTGCGCACGCGCAGCATCACACACACACTACAGCCGACCAGTGCGACTGGACCGGAAGGTCAGTTCTCGATCCCCCTCATCTTCCACTCGCATTTCCTCCGAAGTCATGTACTTTTGTCAACAAAATTGATAAATACAGGCTTTCAGCGAATTGAGCAAATTAAAGAAGGAAATACTCATTTAAGAATCAACAAAGGAACGACGACTCCAAAGAGGTCATTAAAGTTATATAGACGATCTCAATTCCAGAAAACTGTTCTTTGTTGATTCCGATAAAAAGAGCCAAATGTTAGATCCATTCTTGAAACCGTTAAAATTATTATGATTCTATATAGTTAGCGTGAAGGATAAAACAATGTTATTTCGTAACGGTTTTTATTTAAATTTTGATTCTAAATTTAAATAGAACTTTTATTTTAACACAAAACCAAAATTATAAAAACACCTAAAAAAATTTGGTATGGTGTCATTATAAGATAAGAAATTTCCATATAAGCGTGTATAGTTGAGTTAAGAGGAGCGGAATAATTTAAACCATTAAACAGCGGGATCTTGCGAAAGAGGAAATAAATATTGACGGGCCGCATTATCTCGGTGTAAATTCGACGTTATCTATGCGAGGAATGTAAAATTGTATTAGCTCTGTGTTTACCTTTCTTATTTCGACCGATAGAGAAAGAGACATTTGCGATGTTGCATTGAAACGTTATATCCGAATCAACATTTTCAAAATGCCTAACAAAATAGCTTACATTTCCAAACCAAATTTATTGTACCAACTAATACAAAATGATATAATTAACATTTAAATAAGTTGACATTAATTTCAAATATTATAGCAATTAAAAATACATATTTACCTTAGAAATTTTCAAAATTCATCACAACTTTGAATTTTAACATTTCACAAATAAAATAATTCTACTTTATATTTTCATTTGGACCAATAAACTAAATGTTATATATATTCTAATTAACTTTCAGTGTGAGTTATGATAATGTTTTAATTAGCAAAAAATTAATTTAGTGACGCAACGCAAAGGCGATGAAAACCTGATTGCATTAAGTTTATTTAAAAGGACACGTTCCTTTCTCTCGATACTTTTAAGGCTAGAATAATTAACTGCAGAGATAATCAAGGCAACCCGATTATGACCGCCGGAGCGTAACTAAAGTCGTGCAAAAGTTCGCTTTCCTGTTCCTCGTGACGTGTTCACGACATCGACACGTAAATTTGCCGATTGCGCTTTTAACATTTCAGCGCTTGCGCAGCACGCAACTCTGATTAAAATGTACACATTTACCTCTCCCCTGGCGCGTTCCTTGGTCAACGACATTTCGAAACCGCCAAGTCCGAAAACGGAAACGAGCTAATCTTATCAGACGACTGATTGGGATTAGTCATAAATCATCATTTCAAGCGCAGATAAAGTTTTATCTCGAACCAAGGATTTCGAGCTCGAAGTCGACTTTTTTAGCAAGACTAAATGATGATGTTTTCTTTGTCATTGGAATTGAATATTCTTGGGATTATCGATTCGTTGCTTTGGCGGGGATCGCGAAGTGAGTGATGAGCCGCTGCTTAAGTTATTACGCCTGGACAATCAGGCGGTCAAGCGGTCATCACCTTCGTTGCGGGCAAAAATGCCGACGAGCTCGAGAAATCGATGCTCAGAAATCACGAATAATTCATTCACGAATCCCATAAATCACCGCAACGAGGGCCAGGACCCGCGCGCGTTTTGTAATTTGCGCGATACAACGCGCGGGAAACTCCAAGTTGCATGGGATGCACGCTCATCCTCGCTACGTCACGTACGCGATTTTTGCGATCCCAACGATTATTATCGTAATGAACCGTACTTAGCGAACGTGTCAACGCGTAACTTTGTTTACTTCTGATACCTTGAGAACACGCAACTTCGATTGCATTGATTCTGCCAATAACCATAAATTATTGCTATTCACATGAATAACTGCAATTACTATTTAAATGGTACAATATTCTGTGCACAGAATGGAAGGATCAATGATTTTTGAGTCTGAGTTATCGCCACAAAAACACAATTTTAATAATAGGATTTGATCATTTAAAAATCAATTATTTCAGTCAATATGAAATCAATGTGAAACAAATGTTGATTTAAAATTTTGTTCTAATTTATTGAATTTTATAAAATACGCATTTAAATCAATATTCAATGATTTTATCAACATTTGTACAAATGTTGAATTTTAAATTTAAGTCTTCATTAATGATTGGGTATTGATAATGAATAATAAATATATCTTTTAGTATAATCATTCGTTTAAAATTTAATATTGAATCAATATTTTTATAAATTTTAAATACGAAGTTTGACTCATAATATTTGAGTATTTAAATGTATAACAATCATATTATACTATTGATAATATACTATTTTACTGAAAATTCAATATTAAATCATTATTATTGATTTTAGCAATACGATCTGAAATTATTATATGAATCATTTTTCAAATATAAATTCTCCAAATATTTGTTTATATCCAGTAAAATCAATAACCAAAATTTAAAAAAATAATCAAGTTTTATAATATAACACTTAATTGAAAATTCAATAATGAATCAATATTCTCAATAGTTACATTAATATTTCTATTTAATAATTCCATTTATTATTCAAATATTACGTCTGTTTTCAATTAGTATTCTACATTTAGAAACTAGTACGCCACAATTTGTTATTTCAGTACCGAGATTTGAACCTATAAACTCTGAATTTCAAAGTAAAATTGTTCTTCAGGAATCTTTACTTAAAATCTAACAATAATTCAAATAAAAATTGTAGTTGGTTGGAAGCGTGCATTTTTTTAATTTTGCTGAGGTAACATAACAGAGAACTCTGGTATTTCAAATGAAATCCACAGTATTGAGAACTCTGTTATTATTCAGCTACAAACAATGCTGACACAGAGATACCATCCTCAAAACTAAGTGGTCTGCTGCGAAGACAGTTCAATGAGTTGAAACCTCGCAAAGTGAAACGCAAAGTAATTCGACTCGTTGGAAATGCATAAGTTCGTAATCAGTTATGAAAGAAGATGCACAAATTGCGACTCGACTAGCAATTGCGTCTAAGCTTGCGTCGCGGCGATACATTAACATCGCATTAGCATTACGCTCGCGTCATATTTATAAGTCATAAAACAGGCGAGAGAAAGAATGGAAATGAGCATAAATTTGCATCAATTTACGCTCCTCTTAATGCGTTTCCCTGCAACTTTGCAAAACGTTAAAATCAAAGTCAACGCATCCTCCAATGAGCAACAAATCGACAGGCGAAAAAGCGAGAAAATAAGTTGATCAACACCTCTCATTTGTACATCAAACGATCGTTTCTCCCTCGCTTTGAATTGCTTTTTTTCTTGGGGCAGGTTTAATTGACGGCATTCGGAAAAATGCAGTGGATATAATTTAATAACGGCGGCCGATGAAAATTGCGCTTTATCAAAGCGCAAACCAGTTGCACGCAGGCTCGCGTAACCGGTTTTTCCCCGCTGCTAGATACCGTTCGCCGCTTGGGCCTATCTTGCTCGCCGGCGATCGATCTCTCTCATTACGCTTGGCCGCAAAATGAATATCGCGCCGTAAATAAAGCATACTTGTAAGATGTCACGCTAACTCGATACGAGCGAGCGCGGGCACTTTTATTGGATGCTGTCAAACAGTATCGGCTTCCAGTTGACCACGAATCGCAATCCGAGACACTAAGCCAGTCATACGTAAAAATATTTCTATTATATAAAACGTCACATATATAACGCTCGTTATACAGTCAAGGGAAAAAGAGACAAAAAAGTTTTTCACATAAAAATATACCTTTTCTCACCACGCAGGAGGAAAATAAAACATTTCTCACTTCGAATTTTCATTTTGAAAAGTGAAATCAGTTTTCTTCTAATGCTCATGCGTTGGAAAATGGTTCTTTTTCTCCCAGCCTTGCCCGAGGGAGAAAAGTGAAGATATTATAATAGAAGAGTTAATTTAGAATTGTAAATATTTTGTGGAGCTGTTTTTCATTGTTATTGAAATTTTGCGTTTCGCCTTGCGTTTTTCTTCTTCAATGTTCTTGGGTTGAACGATATGGAAATGCATGACTTGGAACACAGTGTAAAACCGCTACACGTTCTACATTATAGTCGAGCAGGCCTTTCGCTGTATTGTTATTCGCTCGGCTCTCGTTTCACTAAAGTCGTTTAATTTACAACAAACAGCGAGACTGACAAGCCTGATCCCAGAACGGAACACGTCCACTTTTGTCTAAACCAAACGATTTTGTTTCCTTCGGTCTTACTTCCTCGTCTTGAATGGCGCCGGTCATTATATATCGGCGGGTTTTCTGTATCGGAATGACAGGGGGGAAATGATGACGGGGCACAGAGGTGTGTCTGTTTTTAAAACGCAACATTCATCGGCAGAAAGTGTTGATCATTTGTGGTGCATTTTTTAACTTGTTTCTTGTTGCCTTTGACATCTGTTTTTGTTCTTTTCTTTTCTTTGTCGTCGCTTTTTTGTCATTCAAAGATGTCAGAATTCCGTTGCGACGATATTGCCGACAATAACGGCTTTTAATATGTGACTTTATACGGCTTCACGAAGATGTGACCAAATATAAATGTGAGGTCATTTGGCTGAACGCAGCCATGAAACATACATAACTTATTCGAGTGGTTTATAATAACCGCAAAAAAGCGATTTTTGGTCGTTAAAATAAGTCGCTCTTAAACTAGTCGCGCGGTCTTTGAGATATCGAGGTTTCTAATAGTTCTTGTTTCTCGCCTGTTCCATCAGTTTCAGACAAAAATATCCCATCAAAGCGCAATTTATGGGCCAAATATATTCAGTGTTTTGAAAACGACTGAGAAAACATGATTATTGAATGAATATTCATTGATTTTTGACAATATTGTATCAATATTAATGTGAAATAATAAATTATTTCCTTCACGGATTTAACATTTGGACTTATATTGAGAATGATTGAGTATTTAATATAATAAGTCTTTATTTAATATTGACCAAGTTCAGTATACTTTATAATACAACAATTACTAATTGAAATTCAATATTAAATTAATATTGAATAATATAATAATATTGTATCGATATTTTTATATATAGCAGATGTTCACTTTGGGTCTTTTTAACATTTATTCGCTTCAAACTAAATCAATAATAATCTTACTTTCTATTTACCAAATTATTCGCTTGTTAAACATTAAATATTTAATAATTAAAACAATATTTTCATAATTATTACACTAATATTCAATTAATATATTAGTATTAAAAATTAATAATTACCAATTAGCAATAAATATTTTTCAATTATCATTACTTCATTTCAAAATATCTATAAAATATTGAATAATGTCAATAATTTATTCCAATATCTAGTTAGATTCTTGTGTCATGACGCTATTAATATTTCATCAGTTTATCATAAATTAATAAATATTATAAACTATATTCTATAAAAATAATATAAAACCATAAAATAACCATATTTTGCAATATTGATTTAAAACTTTTTATTATTAATTATTTATTAATGACTTAATATTGAATTAATTTCAAATATTATCTGTTTATCAAAATGAAAAGTAAACAACTATTTTTAACCAATAAATTTAATCTTTATTTTACAGTGATGGCGGAGGCAAAGGAGTAAGACCGGTCTACCTGCGTTGTTCTCGAGGAACGGTCACGTGGCACTTCCCCCGAGGAGCGCTGCGAGTGGTGCTATCCGGCGGTGAAGGTTTCCGGAACTTTCGCGGTTGCGTGAAGGTGTCTGGACCAGCTCGCGTCTACCTCGAGGGCAAGTCTTCGTTGAGACCGGTGTACGCACCCAATGACGGCAAGCACAAGGCATTGCACCGGTGCTTCCGGTCGCGCGGACCAATCACCGCGCTCTATGTGGAGGCGGACGAGCCCTTCCCTGGCAAAGCCGAGGTCAAACTCCAGTATGACCTCGAGAAGCTTGACTCCGACGAGGAAGCTGAATGTAGACCCTGCTCCAAAGACGAGCTAGCCAAGGCTTACTGCCAAAGCGACATGGTTGCTCGTGGCACTGTCAGCGCGGTAGAAAACCGCGAGGAACTTGAAGTTTCGGAACTTGTACTCAGGGTCACAAAGATGCTACGACGCGTTGAGGAAAATGAGGTGGGTTTAAGTATGAGATAGCATTAGGGGAAAAATTTAAAATATTTGTTTCAATTCATTGAGTGAGTAATAGAACAAATTTTATTTGAATCAAATGAATATTTAAATTGATAGATCATTTAATTCGTCCATGTTTAAAATATAAAGTAATAGTTTAGTTAATTCATTTTTTTCAGTTTTAACTTGTACTGTATAAATTATATAAACGAGCTATGGGATATTTTTTAAGGGATATTATTTAAATATAACAAATCATTTAAAAATATTTAAATTAATAATGTTTTATTTATTTTTCAGGACAACGAAGTGGACACCGAGGAACCTTGGCGACAAAAAGAGGTTCGCGTGCGCGTGTCCACGACTTGTGATGCGCGTCATGGTCAGGGTGAATTTGTGATAATGGCCAAAAAGAGGCTGGGTGACCTAACTCTGGTCTGCGCACCCAGACTCGAGGCTTGGGCTGAAGCCGTTCGAACTCTCGAGAGTGCTCCATGTGTGTTGCGCAGCTAACGACACCTATTGAGTTCCGTAATAAAAACATAGTAATGCTTAATTTACTTTTCTCCCCTTATTTTAAACAAAGACAAAAGATCGTGTTTAAACATTCTAAAGAGATTATAAAGTTTGAAAAAGTAAATGTTTATTCAAACTGATTTTTCGGTTAATATTAGTTACAAGTTTAAAATAAAAAGGAGAAAGTAATTGAGACATGAAATTTTTTGAATGGAAGTTGTACAGAAGCTTTTGTAATTTTGCATTTAAACTCATTTTTAATGATTTTGATTTATATCGGTGTAAAATTTGTCTCAAAAAAGAAAAAAAAATAGAAAAACAAATTGTTTGAAAATTACAACTAGATTAGTTGAATTTGGATTGATAAATTTTAAATGAACTTGACATTATATATACATTGGTATATGTATTACATATGGTCAAAAACTATTTTACATAATGTTGGTTTTGAAAAAGGATATAAAGATGATTTATCAATTCAAAAAAATAAAAAGTTATATTTAAACTACATCTGCGATGCATTGTACAGCGAATTGTAAATACTATAACATATTTTAATGAATTTGTGCTGATAAAAATGCACAAAAATCGATCTCCGAACTGTGATATTATTGTATTATAAAATTTTTATCGAGACGATTCTATTGTTTTGTATACAGTGATGTGCGTTTTATATATATAAATATATATTGAAAAAATGCAATTTATATAGATTATATATTTCTTTGATACATAAAAATCAAATAAAAATGAATCATTTAATAAAATCTTTGTACATTTATTTGAATGAAATTTTCCTTTGTCCCTAAAAAGAATAAATCAAAAGCATCTTCATAAATAAAAAACACGATTCTTCAACAAATATATATAATACTTTATTTCTCTTTGTAACAAACGCATGGAAAACTCGCACAAAAAGCAGAGATGCATCCGTAAAAAAGAATTTAGTCTTAGATGTTATTTATGCTTTGGCGAAAGGGCGCGCAGTACATACGACTAAGCGCGCAGCTCATGTAACACAATCACCTACAGTTTATCAATATTACCATTAAATATCTATTTTTTGTCATTTGAATGTACTTGGATTGTACTACCGTTACACAATTTCCAGAAAGAAACAGTTTTCCTGTACACAGACATTGGAAAATAGTCGACAATAAAGATTTCACTTTTTTGAAATAAATCTATGTATCTCATTGCCATATAAAATTATATATATATGATAAATTTGCTATCTCGTAACTAATTAACCGCTTAAACAGTGAACGACAATAACGATTTCATTTTATTGACTGACGACATTTTCAAAAGACTATTGTTTCATTCCGAAATTGTTTGACAAGCAGCGCAGTTGGGATGAAAAAAGTTTTTCATTCGAATTTACCTTCAACCATATATCTTTTGAAATTAATCAACTGTGTTTGAAGTTTCGCTATAGAGAGAAAAAATGTTTCCATCCCTTAATTACCACAGATAGTTTTGGATTATTGTTTTTTATAAAAGTCCGACAATGCGGACTAATCACAACTTGAACATGCCTCAAGATAACATCAATAACAATATTCATCGAAGAATAAAATTTAGGATCATATATAAAATGAATTTATGAAAACACGTTCATTAGTTCCACACTGATTAAATTTCCACCCCTTAAATAATCAACGAGATAATGATAAATATTTATGTAACATAAATAGTATAGTATTATAGGAATGCACAGAACACGTAATTTGTATTGCATTCATGGACGAAACGTTCGATGCTTTGGCGCTCGAAGATATCACAACCAAAAAGAGGTGATCGAAAAGCAGCGACAACCAAGTATCATAAAGACTATGCCAAGGATCAAAGTCCTAGTATTGCACCAGAAGATAATTGTAAAGTCGAAGTAATATGATAAAAAATTAAGATTAAGAACCGTTAACAAAATACTAAGGTCGACTTATTTACATTTGATTGTCATCAAGATTCATAAACATAAAATCATAGATTGTGCAATCAAAAGTGAATTGAAAACGGAAAATCAGATTCAATAGTGACAATGATTTTTACTTTTGTGGATATATACAACTGTGTGTACTTAAAAAATCTAAAGAAGTGGTGTCTCAACATTTGCTGTTTGACTTGATTGCGGAACAAAAATATTTTTTTCAACTTGTCTATAATTCCACAGAAGATTTCTTAAACGTAAGGATAGTTGGTACAAAGTGGGATCACGAGATCATCCATGTTGGGAATGACAACGACTTTTTCGAACTCGCGAAGCAATTTGGTCTCGATCCATTTGGTGATGTAGCCGATGTTGACTGCACGCTCACCAAGGGCCGGTTTCGCGGTCAAGTTGATTCGCGGCACGGGACGGAACCCGTACCAAAGACGGTCGGACGGCGCCGGTGGAATGTTCATTGTCACGATGCCTTCGATGCTCGACACACTCACCATCAGACGGATCTCCGTGTTCGAGACACCTTCCATTGCACGCTTTATGTATGACAATTCAGTCGCCTGGAAATTGATTCATCATCGTTAAATTAGAAATTAAAAGAGTTATAAGATGAATATTTTATTTTAAAGTAGTTTTTGTATAGTGCTTTTTTAAATGATTTGTAGAAATTTACATGCTATATGCATATATGTTAATTTAAAAAAGAAATGGAAGTTCATAAATTTAATTACATATTTTATTTTAAAAAAAACAAGAATATACAAATGAATTTTGGAGTTTATGGTAAAAAATATATGATGCTTCTTAAATATTATGTATTTTATGAATAAAAATGTTTCATAAATTTTGATTTTTAAAAATAACTAAGAATAAGCGTTAACAATACTCTTGAAATATATTTTGGTAAGTAAAAAGCATTGTAATGTAAATTATCCTTAATGTTCCCAATTAATGAACATTTTCTCGTTTAAAAAAATTAATTCCATTAAAAAGTTTCAATTACTGAATCAGAAAAAAGGATAAATCTTATTCTTATTAATGATATTTTAATATATAAATTGTCAATAATCATTGAATAATTTTTATTCTTATTTATATGAAATAAAAAATAATTACGTTCTCATTTGTTACTTCATACATAAAACGCAATTGTAATTAATTATTTAATTTTGTGTTAATTTGATAAAAAATAATGTTTTATTTTCATTTCACTTACATGTTGGAAATATTTATTAGCTGCAAGTTTATCCACGATATTCAATAGTTTTCTTCCAGACGATGAAGAGCTGTAACCAAAAAAAGCAACCACATAATTAATAAATAAAATATGCATAAAATAGGCATTCTAGAAAACCGCAAAACAGAAGAAAGTACATACTTTGCTTCTTTAGAGGCGTCTTTGCTATTTAAATAAATACTATCTTCATCCTCTGTAGATGTTTCTGGACTGTCTTCGACATCACTGTCGAACATTGGTGACCGAGCAACTTTAAATTTTTCACTTTCAATTTCATCATCGTCATTTGTAGATTTTTTTAATTTCATGAGATTTAACTTTGTCTCAATAGTCATTGTCAGACAGCCCTCATATGCTATGTCCAGATCAAACCAAAGTCCTCGGTCGTTTAGGAACGGTTTGGTTGAGTTGTGTATAATTGGTGCACCTTGACCAATCACGATTTCAGTAACTGATAGACTCTCCATGAAATACGGCAGCTTAATATTAGACAGCTTTCGTTGTATCTTGTCTTGGATCAAGTTGATCGTATCCGGGCATTTGTGCATATCGAACAAAATTCGACCTAACAACGCATTCACCCACTGATTATCGCTCGACGTCGAGCTTGAAGTTTCGCTCTCGGGCGTTGAATCTTTTGTTTCCTACAAAATGACAATTAACTGTGATTAATATGCTATTTTAATCTTAAGAATTTTTTTTTTAATTTGAATGACGTATTTCTGAGTAACAAATTAATGCAAACCGGTTATATAAATAATGTTGATTCAGCGATACAAGTGAGGAAGTTAATTATTTAAATAACTAGAAGTAAGTGCGGTCATTATTAAAACTTACCTTCTGGAAAAAGGTAGTAGTTTAATATGTAATTTATATAATAATATGTGCTATAAGATTTGTTTTTAACCATATAAAATATACTTTTATATTAAAAATGAATCACTCA